>CM030189.1:9580830-9853225 GCA_017639675.1 Aplochiton taeniatus
GGCACACAAATGCACACAGAGACTGCAGGATACAGTCAGAGTTGACATACGCAAAATGGTGTGATCAGACCAATGATTGGAAACCAAATGATAGTGCCATAAAGACAAACCCATTTTGGTATCATACAACATTACAACGTGAGGAGATCTAGACCAGTCACATACACCAAATGAGGAAAGATTGCAAAAAAGGTGTGTAAAGGAGTAAGCATAAGCAGAGCTTTTGACAGGAAACATCAGCCGCTACCTGACCAAAGCCGTTTAAGAAATAATTCGGCAGTTCAAGAAGAACAGTAGACTACACAATGATGTTATGATGGAGTTGAGTTTGATTCAGCGGAAACTAAAAGACAGTCACTTCCTACACATTTTTCCAGGCTATGTACAGCATCTGCAGGTGGATCCCTTCAGGGTCCACTTGTATTGTCAGCCATCTCTTAGGATTATACTGTCACTGGCCAGAAGGATCTCTGCGCTTGCCACTAGGGCGCAGCCAAGCGCACAGCAGCAACCACCATATTCATCGGTTATCATTTGCACCCGTTTATGTTTAATCATTATTAAAGCCGTGGCATTCCCTTTTGTTCCATTATGGAAGTTACCTTGTATGGGATGACGTTGTTTTCTGAGTAAATAATAATTCAGGTTCCCCACCAATTCTGCGTCAGAGCCTTCTTCTGTGTGTTACTCTGCACTTGAGTCTCCAGTTTCTATGCTACATATACTGCAACACCTGCGCAAAGGTTTACTTGTGAAGTTTTGATTGAGTCTTGATGCCACTAGTGGAGTTGTTTCTTAAATTACAAACCAATGAAAGAGGGTCCTTTACCAGTTGGTGAAATGATCACAAACGACCACATAGTACTACATTTGGCATTTTGGCTGTAAGAAATCGTAGCCAAAATGAGTATGCTTACAGTACACAGAGTATACCATGTTGAAACAGATTATATCTGGGCTCTGATACAGGAGGTCCTCCTGGCATTTAATCGGCAGGATGTCATACCCTACCTGACAACTGTGACCAAGATACAAGTGATGTGACATTTGCGAACGATTTAAGGACGTATCTTTTGGGTGAACAAACTGAAATGGATCACAAACGATCTGTTAATTTTTCATTTCCGTTGAGCTCTCTCGGTAAGTTTTTATATTTGGTAGCCTGCTACTTACTACTTCCAGACTTCAAGACATTAGAGGGAGGGAGAGAGGGGAGCGGGAGCGACTGTCTGTCACTGAACGAACCACACACATGCACCGTCCCCTACCTCGCAGTGAAAGCTAATGTCTCAGCTAATTCACTTGCTCAGTGAGCGAACGAATTACTGAACGTGTACCGTTCCCTCCCTCACAAGTCAGTCTCTCACCCAGTACTAGTAAATGAACGAATCCTTGAACTTGTACTGGCTGAGAGACTCACTTGCAAGGGGGGGAACGGTACACGTTCAGTGATTCGTTCACTCACTGAATGAGTGAACTGGCTGTTACACTAGCTTAGTAGTACTATCAGCTATTTTATTTTATAAATAGGTGTCTCGTAAAGATATGCTGTTGCATAATAGGGTAGGATTTTGTCATAGTAGCTTTGAGTTTGCAAATGGCAAGTTATGTATCCAACTAAATTCTTACCCTTCACGCACTACCGTTCAGCTCACTCGTTAGCGAACAGTACTGAACGCTCTGCCGTGTTTCAGTTCAGTGCGTGGGACTATGCAGTTGGAGCTACGAAAAGCACTTAACAAACCTTTTGAACCAATCTTTTTAGTGAACTGATTCTAATGATTCAGTACACTGAAAAGAACTGCGTTGCCCGTCACTACAAGATACTTGTAAGATCACTGAAGACGGTTTAAGAATATCATTGTTCTTCATCTACGCTTTGCACACCTAGTAAAAGCAGTGTCAGTGTCCTGTGGGAGAAAAGTCTATGATCAAGTGCTGAAAGAGTTTTCTGTCCAATGTGTTGCTCAGTTGACTAACACCATGTCCATAGACACAGCACTGGGTACTCGGTGCCACATGTGTGTAGTTTTTGGAGGGATTGAATCCACAGCTGAAGTCCAGAAAAACCTACAAGTCTTAAGTGTGGAATGCTCCGATGAAAAGAAAGATGCTATAACAGACCAAAAAGAGATTGCCACTCCAGGACAGGTTAAAAGGACCATGGACAGATCTTTATCTCACAAGATAGGTCGTATAGAACACACTAAAGTTGTTGTCAAAGACAATGGGAAGAAAATCAACACAAATCACTGTCCCGAAAACATTGATGTACTACTGACTCTCTGGTCAGAAGTTATATTGGGGAACCTGGATCGATATGGAAGCAGGGGAAACCAACTGCCACGCAAAAAAATTGGCTCAGTATTGTAAAGAATCAAATACTTTTTTTTGTGTTTTATCTACCACATAACTTTGTCAAAGTCATTATAAAAGGCCCCCTGAAAAGGCTGTCAAAGAGAACACAAAGGTTGACCTTTTCATTAAGCAAATTCTTTCATGGTTATTTACTAATGTGGAACATTGATTTTCAAAAATACACAATACAAATAATGTGAGTATCTGCAAAAAAAAAAAAAAAAACAGGCTGAACAATAACAGTAGCCTTCTTTGAAGGCTTGTTACTAATGACAATACATTCGTTTTATTTCTTTTTACAGTTTTTCTGGATTGCTTGCACACTATAGCTGAGCCTATTAACTCAACATCCTGTAACCCACCTGGTGGATATGTACATGCTAGGTTTGTTATGAGTGATTACCAACTGAACACCAGACAACAATAACTAAGGCAAGACAACTGAGTGAGTTATACAATAGTATTGTAGTAATAAACAAACAATTATTCAACATTCACTAGTACAATTTCACATGTTCTATCTAATCGAGCTCTGGGTTATAATATTGGTGCACCATAAAATAATAACAAAAGAGTTGCGTGATTTGTTTAATCACAACAGTTCGTTCTTATCTGGGCTGTCTCGGCATCTCCTATCCGGGAGGAATTCCAATGTTCCATATCACGTGCAGAATCCAATTAAGGGGTCTTCAGAAAAACTAGCCTAGATAGTAACATTTTACATACAGGCAGAATATATAATTAGTATATTTATCCAATATCCACCTTCTCTTACTGTATAGTTTTAGTTATCAATTTCAAATAAGTGTTAACAATATAATTAACACCATTGCACCATTACATTATATTCAGGCGCATGGTAGCGCTACCACCACAAGACAATACACAAGGTTTTCCTTGCTAACAGTTTTTGAAAAGCTTACGTTAACAAGTTGAGGACTTGATAACTACATTACACATTTACACAATGAATAAACATTACAATACAATAAATGAAATTACAGTTTACAAATTATTATTTCACTTTTTCTACTTTCCCAAGCTAACCAAGTTAGTTAACTCACCGAGATCGATCAAAATAATAATAAACAGAAATGTTGTCCTTCCAACCCTCGGTCTTCAGAAATAATAGAATAATCTTGATTGAACAAACTGGTTATCATCAATAGTTAGCGTTCTCAATTTAACGTAACAGTTGATGCTCTTCCATCTTGAATAAACTTTGAGACACTTGAAAACCAATTGCATTGTGGGGGGAGCTAACAACGTCAGAAACCAACAATACAACTTACAGAGAGGGTAACATCGGAGTGTTAATGGACAAATGGATTTGACCCAATTTCCGAGAGGGTTACAATCCCAAACCATTACACCAGCTACCAAAAGACAGACCATTAATATATAGTATAATGTGTATAATATAATGTGTGCAATAGAGAATACTTAACTAATGTCTGGGGGCCACAATGTGTGAAGCCAAGTACGATATGTGTGATGTGTACTGGGAGAAGTAATTCATTTCTGTTGTGGTCTTGTAGATCACAAAACAAAAAGTAGTTTGGACTCGGGTGCGAGGCTTTACTAAAATAGGCTAATAGGAAAAGTAGATGGGTGACTATATTGATAATTAAACTAAAATAGTTTTTCCAATTCGAATTTGTAGACCTGTCGGCATACTGAAACAAATGTGTGTGATTGAGTGTTAAACTTGCACAGTGATAAAGTCCCCAGGTTGAATCAACAGACATCATGGGCGGTAGCTGGGTTGGGCTTTCTGGTCTTAATCCCCGAATGTTTTGAGTCAAGCCCCAAATGTCAGGACTTATCTGTAAAAAGTATCATCACAATTCATAACACATATCGTTTTTCAATTCACTCCAATTCGAAAATAAGCTCCAACTGCTCCCTTTCTTACTCAACTTCAACTTCACATAATTCCTCCTCCTGGTCCCTGCTAATGCTACTAGGACGCGCGCACAAGCTATCTTGTTGATGTTTAACTTGAGAGAATTTGATTCTGAGTGAGTTGGATGAGAAGACAAAATAATAGACAAACAGCAATTTGCCGATTGATCATCATGGACATTTCTGTAAGCGTCAATGAAAGTTCCAGGTGTGTGCAGTTTACTAAACTGTTTAGGAACTTCATATTATCTGGCATTGGCTAAAGTAACCAAGGCTTGCGTTTAAAGGTATGGGATTTTGAAAACACATTTTCAAACCACCTGACCACAGCCTATAGCTGTGCAATGTGTGCCTTATTGTTTGCGATTGCTGTTGTCCTCCGTGGCAGGGGCGGATTGGTCATCGGGAAGTTTGAGAAGTCTCCCAATCCACATAAACTGCATTCATGTTAAAATGATTCGCCTCATGTAGACCTGCTGGACGCTAACTTTTCAATGTTTCTAGACAGTAGAGACCAGGGTTGAGTCAGAGATTCTGAGAATAGTTAATGATAAAATTAGCTGAGGATGGTAATCTGATGATCCCTTTAGAAACTATGCGTTGTGTCAACAGTGAAATGGGGCGTGCTAAAATAGTTTTGCGGACTAGACAGATATATATATATATATATATATATATATATATATAGAGAGAGAGAGAGAGAGAGAGAGAGAGAGAGAGAGAGAGGAAGAGAGAGAGAGAATATAGGTTACTCTGCTGTGTATTATGTATGAGACAAATGCTAAATTTAAAAGATTGGAAAGAGACAGGGGCAAGATTTTCTCTCTTTCAGCTCAATGTATTGCTTCGAATTGAAAAGAAACACAGCCACTGTGCAGCGGCGGCGGCCTGACAATAAAAAAAAAAGCACACCGTAGGCCTCTCCCCTTGCTTTAACAATGGAGGAATAGGCCCTTATCCTAAAATATGGGCGAGGGATATGTATTACGTGTGATTGACAAAAGTAGCACTTTGATTCCAGTATGTATGACTGATCTATTAAATCTGTGGTAAAAAGGGACACAAGGCGGGCCACCATTACAAAGTGTCTCTACTGTAACTTTGGAGTGCTGTACTCTGTCTGCACTGTTACCGTAAAGCACGTTCATGCGCTGTAGCTATTTGCTCTATTGCACTGTATGCTTTTGGAAATGCATTGTATTACTGTACCATATGACACACAGTTGGTAATCTGGAGTTACTGTATGCTCCCATTTTGTAAAATGGATGGTTTACGTTCTGTAGTCCCTCCATCACTTCTATTCTTGCAGAACTGAGAGACGGCCACCTGATGCAGGCAGAAGACGGCTATTTTCAGGAGAGCAAGAGTTGGAAATCGTCAATATGGTCTTAGCTAACAATATAATTCGCTTGCGAATGAAGATCAGGTAATATTCCATGGCACTGATGCAGTCAGCATCTCAACAAGCGACCGCGTTCTTCGACGAAAAGGGTTGAGGATGAAACAGGTCTATCGTGTTCCTTTTGAAAGCGTGTGGAATGTGAGCAAGTATGATTTTTCATCAAGTATTTGAGTAGTTATGTATTGCAGTAAAGCAGTATGTACTATAGTACAGACTATAGGATGGCCTACCTTTGTGTACTATGGCAATGTGTTTCAGAGTAGTCATTTACTGTGCTGTGTTTCATCTCTTTTCTAGAGAATATTTGATATTGATGCAAGAGACACTCCCCATAAACTCATCTTTATTGATGGAGCAGGATTCAATCTTTCGAAAAGGAGTAGAAAGGGGGAGGAACCTAATTGGCCACCCAGTCCATGTGAATGTCCCAGGCCAGCGAGGAAGGAATGTGACCATGTGTGCCGCCATCAGCCACAGAGGGGTCCTGCACATTCACGTGACCCTTGGTCCATACAACACCATGCATCTGCTGGCTTTCCTCGATGGTCTGCGAGATCATGTATGTGGACTAGACCAGAGGGAGGCAGCAGAATCACAGCAGCCATGCTTCGTTGTCATTTGGGACGATGTGAGTTTTCGCCGGGCTGCTCTAGTTTGTAACTGGTTCACGAACAACCCAAGATTCAGCAACATCTTTCTACCTGCATATTCTCCCTTTCCAAAAATTCATAGAGGAGTTTTTTGCGGCATGGCGTTGGAAGATCTATGACCGAGCGACTTACATCCGTGTTAACGTCCTCCGGGCCATGGAGGAGCCTTGTTTAGATATTACTGTAGAGGCTTGCCAGGGGTGGAGTCTGAGCTGTGTATGTGTGTGCATTCCAATTCGCTTAAACAGATTTATCATAGGACATATTTGCAAAGGTGACACCTGAGGCAGCTTCCACTCCACACCGTGCAGAGCATGCTTGCCCTCAATTTCCTAACATGCCCACACAAGAGTACACTTATACATACCCTGTCACAGAAACATCTGTGGTGGAAACAACCAGTTGTCTGTGACGTAGTGTTCAAACATTAGCGCATCTCTCATGCCTCTCTACCGCAACCGCTTCCAATGAAAATAGAGAATACTCAGTGTTATTCCACTCCACTTAGCCACTTGTGGAAGTCAAATATGTCATAACAAAACTAACACTAAAATTACCCCGAACTCTAATATGCATATTGCCTTTTGTTATGGTTTTAAAACTGCTGCTTATATTCATAGCTACTTTTATTGTCCTTATCCTTTACTTAACAGAATACCCCAACTGCAAATATCTTGTTTTTCAAATAGACATGGACGACATTGCATTCAAAAGGAGGAGCTTACTCTGGGTAGAATATATTCCTCTCGCATTGTAACATATTCTTATTCAACTGAGGGCAGTTGTCTTTTTATTATGATGTTGCTCAAACTATTAGTTTTTTTTGCAGTGATTGGTGAGGTTTCTAATACACATATTTTACTTTTTCTATCATAGAGTATTTTAATTTGAGTATTTGAATAGCAATTTCAACTCCAACTTTACAACAATCTGAAACTTTACCTTGACTAAAATTAAGTTATCTTTCAGGTGGTAGTTGTGAGCAGGATATTCAGCCAACAGCCCAGTTTATACAAAGCCCTGAAGGAGGAAAAGTTATTATATCTTGCAACTACCAAAGTTCCCCAAACAACCTTCAATGGTATCGTCAAAAACTTGAATCAGCACCCCAATTCTTGCTCCTCATTTCACATACCTCAAACACATCAATAGTACGAGGTCAACCAGAGGATTTAAGATTGTCTGTGTATCTGAATGAGGACAGCAACCGTGTGAATATGGAAATTACCTCTACTGAAGTCACAGACTCTGCACTATACTACTGTGCCCTGAGGCCCACAGTTACAGGAAACCCATACACACTGTACAAAAACCCACAGATCTACTGTAGCAAATTGTAATGTTCACCAGAAAAACATTATCCAAAGAGTGGGATGTAGCAGAGAGGAATTAGCAAAAATCTGCCATGTAGCATTAGACATGATGCTATACATATTATATTTTCTGATTTAGGTATAGTTCAAAAGGATTTGGGGTGGTGGTAAAACATGTATAATGCTGCATATAGGTTACGCTGTATAATTTCTGTCTAATATTGTGTATCATATCATGAATGCAAATATAAACATTTTAATCTAGAATGTCAGGCTCAACTGCTGCATGACATGCAATGATATCATGTCCTCAGCCAAACGAGTCAACAACTGTAGCTGCCTATATTTGAATGTTTGAGAACTTAACTTTTTTCTTTCTTTTTCTTCCACAGTCACGTCGGGAAACCATTCAGGGTAAAAGACCAAAGCAAAGTAAAGCAGGGAGCTTATGGGGATGTTACATTATTATTGAAGCCATTTGCCATAAACTTTGTTTTATCACTGTTGTGGTTTACATGTATTTCTGCGTGTTCGTTTGATAGTTACTGTCACTGTAAAACGTGTTACTAAAGGTGATCCTAATGTCAAACCACATGATTATGTCAATTCCCTGGCAAGCGGTATCGTAAAGGGGACCTATCATACTATTCCATATGTCTAACATAAACATAAGAACATACTGTCGGATGTTCACTAGTGATGGGAATTACGGCCCTTTGAAGAGAGCCGGATCTTATGGCTCCGTATCTTTCCGAGACCCGTTCAAAACGGCTTTTTGAACGGCTCATCGTTCCTTTTTCCATTTTATTTAGGTGGCAGGGGTTACTAGGTTTGTCTGCGAAATAACCACTAGGACAATGATTTAGACATCCCGCCAATATCATTTTAGTTTGCATATGTGGACTAGGTTTAGCAGCAATAAATTATCCTACATGTATTGCCAAACCTATTTACCCAGTTATCTGCATTGTAAACATCACATACATAAGGTGACACCAATATGCCTCTGCTTTGTCAGTTACCTACTATTTTGAATTCTCGCTCCGTATGTGTTATGTATGGTAGACTGCGGGCAATTGTAACAGTTTTTGCTTTTTACCCAGTAACTTAAAAACCGCTTCAGCTGCACAAGTAAGTTTTGTATGTGTGGAACTTACATCTGTCTACTAACTGTTAACAGCATTTAGAGGTTTCTAGGAACAACATGTGTGGAGCAATTTTCATTTAAAGACAAGAAGTCCGGTGTTACATTTGCCCCCTTGCCAGTCCATCTGTCTGTTTTACTGGCCCTGAACCTAGGCATTCTGTAATCAAAAAACTCGTTCTCAGATATTTTCTCAGTAAATATACAACTTAAAACAGCTATTTTCTATCTGCATACCAAAGGGATATAAGGATTTAAGGATTTAAGGATATAGACACAACAGTAAGACTAAGCCAGTGTAGAAATGTTAAAACAATGGTGAATAATTACTTCATATCGCCCTCTCAGAAAATGAAATGCACTGATTAAATAATGGGATGGGGTTAGTTGTAATAGTAATAGTAACATGGTGTTAAGGGTAATAGTAACATGGTGTTACAACTGCCCCAAATCCAACCAGCCATGATTTAAGCACACCTTCTAGCTAGCAACACCAACACTCACACATGACAAGCACATCCATGTTTGACCAACAGAACAGTGATCAAATTGAGATATGTTCAAATACATAAACACTATTAGGTAATATGGCAGAAGAAAAATATTGTGATTGTAAAAAGTTACTGTCATATTTCAAAAACAGATTTGCTTACATAATTCCTAATGCCAGAAACTTTGGAGCTTGTCCTTGTGCATGCAGAAGGGGAGTGTCATGGTGCATGAGCGGACTGCATGTCAATAGTCTATCTCCTTCCTGATTGGTGTATTCTGCAGTGTTACAATTGCCCCCAAATTTAGATATAAGCCTATGATAAACAGAAGAGCTTTATATTTAGAACAACAGTGTGTACAGGGTATGACAAAAGATTTACTATTATGAAAAAAGTGTTTGCCCTTTGATGAAAATACTTGGTTTTGAGATGTGTTCATGGTATTTTGAATGCAGTGTTTCATCTTGCAGGAAATATGAGGCATTTTGTGTGGGCAGTTTGTGGAATTGTGGGTAGAGTTTTGAACAAATGAGACCTAATTTCAGATCATGTGTGAAAGCAGTTGTAAATATATGGATTATATAAAGAGCCAGTGTACAATAAAAACAATAAAAACAAACATTATGACCAAAACAAGGTTTACAATATTAACAATAATGTAAGGTTTTAATCAACACTATCAATGAACATAACTTCATCCCACTGGTGTGGGACTACGCACAGTTCTCTGCATTTGCCACGCTCGTCATTGATGAAATGACTTGTGCTCATGTGTGCTAAACTCAAACCACCAACAACACTATTGACTCCTCGTGGGCAAACGCTTGTTGCTTCTCAATTATAAATCCTAGTTTTAGTAATAAAAGGGCCTAAGGTGAACCCTCCTGTTTTGGAGAACATTGGATGCCAATGTTGAAGCGAGAGGAGTGGGAGTTGGAGGAGGACCAAGACGACCTAGGAGACCAATTGCCTCTGATGAGATTCGGGCTTTTGTGGTTGACCATGTGCCTGTGGTTATATAGCTGCTGCAGCATATCAGGGTTGGATTTGTCATGCCAGGCGATACATTCCCCGTTGTTTGGCCAGGGTAAACATTGCCTATGATGTTGATGAGGTGCTTTGGCCAGATGGATATGAATGACAAGCTAATTTGATTCTTTCTTAAACATGTATAGAAGGGTTATTTTCTTGTTTCAATTGTTTGTACTATATTCTCTATTATTTACAGTAAAAACCCCAACAGTTTGATGAAATGTACGTTTACAATACTGTATTTGTGAATGGAAAAAAAGTCTTCTATTTGTGTGTTTTGCTGTATATTTGTGGATGAAAACAGAACAGATTTCAACAGGCTACTGGACGTACAGTCTGCAGTGTAACACTGAAAATGCAAAAGGCCTACTGGTAAGACTATCATTGTAGTGTTAAGTATAGGCCTATAATTAGGGCAAAGGTGTGATTACCTGTTTAGAGTGGATGGATGCGAACATTGCAGGGGGAACAAGAGAGAGAGGCAGGGGTCAATAACGAGGACAAGCTTAAGGAGGAAGAGGAGGAAGAGGAGGGCAACAAAGAGGAGGAAGGAGAGCTGTCTCTGATGAGATTAGGACTACGTTTCATGATCATGTGATCAACCACGGGTTACCTATGAGGGAGGCTGGACTGAGAGCCCAGCTCAGCTTGATGTTATAGTTTCTGTACAAATTCCCACATGATATATGATTTTTTTTGTATTCTGTACAACATTGTACTACAGTAACTAAAGTAATGTTTTGGAAAAATCTATATTTCCTGTTACACCATTGCATTGGTGTTCACTTTGTACAGTTCAACCCATCTCAGTGGATTACGTTCACTTTAGAACATTGTATGGAAATGTAGATACACGCCTGTGAAAGACAGAAGCGCTTTGGATTTAGAACAACAGTGTGTACATGATATGAAGAGAAATGTACTATTATGAAAAAAGTGTTTGCCATTTGATGCAAATACTTGATTAGAGATGTTTTCATGGTATTTCGAATGCAGTGTTTCATCTTGCAGGAAATATGAGGAATTTAGCATTTTGTGTGTGCAATTGGTAATGGGCTAACTGTGAGGGAAGTTGGACTGAGAGCCCAGCTCAACTTGGTGTCATAGTTTCTGTACAAATTCCCCCACGGTACATGATTTAGTTTTGTATGCTGTACAACATTGTACTACTGTAACTACAGTAATGTTTTGGAGAAATACTTGATTTTGAGATGTGTTCATGGTATTTTGAATGCAGTGTTTTATCTTGTGGGAGATATGAGGCATTTAGCATTTTGTGTGTGCAATTTGTGGGTTGTTTGTTGAGTTTTGAAAAAATGAGACCTAATTTCAGATAACGTGTGAAAGGAGTTGTAAAAAAAATACGTAAGGCCTTGAAAAATATGGATTGTATAAAGAGTCAGTGTACATCCTCTGGGAGGCACCAATGTACTCATACCAATTTAGTGTATTACTGTATTCATGCAAAAAAACTACCAATATTCATATTGTGCAGGAAATATAGGAAGATGTGGTCATAGCTAGCAATTATTTTGGATCAGAACAGAACACTGAACATTCTTTTGGTTCTGTAATAGGACAGAATGGGGATATGTTAAAAGTAACACTAATAGGCAGGGACTAATGAATCAAACACATACCACAATTTGACAATTTACTTCTAAAGCTGTCTTTCTTTATGTGATGCAAGAATTGTAACAAATAGTTGAGTGGAGCAAATGCACAATAAATACAGCAAGAGTGGATGTTCCTACTCGGTTTGTGTTATTTTTTGTTCACATTGCACACGTTGGCTTTTAGCAGGTGGGGCTTGAATGTGGATTCAATCAAAACTATGTCGGCTGTACAATAGGTGTTAGGTTCTTCAGTTCTGTTATTGTAGACGTAAAACTTCAATCATGCTGAATGTCTGTACCTTCATTTTGCTTCTTACATTAAGATGTAAGTAGGTGAACAATTGTAACACTTTTAAATACATTTTATGGTATTACTCCCACGGTCAAACAAAGAAGTTCTCTTGTTGATTAAAATCTGTCACTTACTTTTAGCAGGTGGTGTTACAGGACAGACGATTGAGCCGACTAAAAAGGAAGTTTATGGACTAGAATACAGTGATATCACACTTTCATGCACCTACTCAGGTGCTAACTATTTGCTATGGTATCGTCAGTATCCGATGAAAGCTCCAGAGTTCCTTATGATTCTTCTCTCTACAACGGTTGAAAAAAGGGAATATAGCCTGGATCCTCGTCTAACAGTAAAAGTGATGCCTGACGAAAACTCTGGATCTGTGGATCTGGAGATCTCCAGTGCTGAAGTTAAAGATTCAGCATTCTACTACTGTGCCTTACAGCCCACAATGGGAGGAAACATTAGAGGGCCAAACAAAAACTCTACTCTACATGTTTGTCAAGTTGGCAGGAAAAGAGGTTTAGCTACGTTTGGAGAACACCCTGCTTAGTTTCTGTACAAATTCCCACATGGTATATGATTTTGTTTTGTATGCTGTTCAACATTGTACTACTGTAACTACAGTAATGTTTTGGAGAAATACTTGATTTTGAGATGTGTTCATGCTATTTTGAATGCAGTGTTTTATCTTGCAGGAGATTTGAGGCATTTAGTATTTTGTGTGTGAAATTTTTGATTTTGTGTGTTTTTAAAAATGGGACCTAATTTCAGATAACACGTGAAAGCAGTTGTAAACACAAATGTAAGGCCTTGAAATATATGGATTATAAAAAGCATCAGTGTACATCCTCTGGGGGGCACCAATGTACTCATACCAATTTAGTGTATTAATGTATTTAGGCAAAAAAATCTACCAATATTTTAATTTTGCAGGTAATATAGGAAGATGTGGTCATAGCTAGCAGTTATTGTGGAACAGAAAAGATTGTTTTGGTTCTGTAGTAGGACAGAATGGGGCAATGTTAAAAGTAGCACTAATAGGCAAGGACTAATGAATCAAAGACATACCACAATTTGACAATTTACTTCGAAAGCTGTCTTGCTTTATATGATGCAAGAATTGTAACAAATAGTAGAGTGGACCAAATGCACACTAAATACAGCTAGAGTGGATGTTCCTACTAGGTTTATGTGTGATTTCCTGTTCACATTGCACACCATGGCTTCTAGCAGGTGGGGCTTCGATGCTGATTCAATCAAAACTATGTCGGCTGTACAATAGGTATTGGGTTCTTCAGTTCTGCTTTTGTGGACGGAAAACTTCAGTCATGCTGAATGTCTGCACCTTCATTTTGCTTCTTACATTTCGATGTAAGTAGGTGAACAATTGTACAACTTTTAAATACATTTCATGGTATTACTCCCACAGTCAAACAAAGAAGTGCTGTTGTTGATTAAAATCTGTAACTTATTTTTAACAGGCGGTGTTACAGGACAGACGATTGAACCGACCAAAAAGGAAGTTTATGGACTAGAAGACAGTGATATCACACTTTCATGCACCTACTCGGGTGCTTACTATTTGCAATGGTATCGTCAGTATCCGATGTCAGCTCCAGAGTTCCTTATGAGTATTGCTCACTCTGCAACGGTTAAAAAAAGCAAATATCACCTGGATTCTCGTCTAGCAATAAAAGTGATATCTGACAAAAGCTCTTCATCTGTGGATCTGGAGATCTCCAGTGCTGAAGTAAAAGATTCAGCATTCTACTACTGTGCCTTAGAGCCCACAGTGGGAGGAAACATTAGAGGGGCAAACAAAAACCCTACTCTAGGTGTTTGTGAAGTTGGCAGGAAAAGAGGTTTAGCTACGTTTGGAGAACACCCTGCTTTAAAATAAATAATTATTGGTGTCGGTTTAAAGTTACAGTTTTTCACAATTGCTTACCCACTACAATTGGAACCTGGGACACAATTAACCAAACCTGAAACTCATTTACCAATTCTTACACCAATTCTGCAAAAATTCAAACACATTTCCAACTTTGTACTCACTTTGCAGTTTGAAACCACCCCTTTTAGAAAAAAATACTACACACAATACTCTACAATTGGCACGCTCGTCATTGATAAAATAGCTTGTGTCCAAATATGCTAAAATCAAACAACCAACAACCCCCCACCTGTTTTGGAGAACATTGGATGCCAACGTTGAAGTGAGAGGAGCGAGAGTTGGAGGAGGACCAAGACGACCTAGGAGACCAATATCCTCTGATGAGATTTGGGCCATTATGGTTGACTATGTGCCTGTGGTTCAATAACTGCTGCAGCATATCAGGGTTGGATTTGTCATGCCAGGCGATTCATTCCCCTTTGTTTGGCCAGGGTAAACATTGCCTATGATGTCGACGAGGTGCTTTGGCCAAACGGATATGAACGAGAGGCTGATTACATTTTTTCTTTGACGTTTATAGAAGGGTTATTTTCATTTTTTTAATTGTTTTTTTCTATATTCTCTATTCTTTACAGTACAAATCGAACTGTTCAATGAAATGTAGGTTTACAATTCTGTATTTCGGAATGAAATAATATTCTTCTATTTGTGTGATTTGCTGTATACTTGTGCATGAAAACAGAACCGTTTTCAACAGGCTATTGGATGTACAGTCTGCACTGTAACACTGAAAATGCAAAAGGCCTACTGATAAGCCTATTATTGTAGTGTTTAGTATAGGCCTCAAATCAGGGCAAAGGTGTGATTACCTGTTTAGAGTGGATGGATACAAACATTGCAGGGGGAGCAAGAGAGAGAGGCAGGGGTCAATAACGAGGACAAGTTTAAGGAGGGAGAGGAGGAAGAGGAGGGAAAAGAAGAGAAGGAAGGAGAGCTGTCTCTGATGAGATTAGGGCTACGTTTCTTGATCATGTGATCAACCATGGGCTAACTATGAAGGAAGCTGGACCGAGAGCCCAGCCCAACACAATTTTTATGGTTTCTTTACAAATTTCCACCTTATATATAACAAAAAAAATTATATTTTGAAAAAACTGTATGCCATTTGATGCAAATACTTGAGAGATGTGTTCATGGTATTTTGAAAGCAGTGTTTCATCTTGCCGGAGATGAGGCATTTTGTGTGTGCAATTTCTGGGTTGTTTGTTGAGTTTTGAAGAAATGAGACCTAATTTCAGATAATGTGTGAAACTGTAAGGCCATGAAACGTATTATGTAAAGAGCTATGTGTACATTTTCTCAGGGGCACCAATGTACTCATAACAATCTAGTGTATTATTGGGTTGATGCAAAAACAACCAATATTTATATTTTGCAAGAAATATAGGAAGATGTGGTCATAGCTAGCAGTTATTTTGGATCAGAACAGAACACTGAACATTGTTTTGGTTCTGTAATAGGACAGAATGGGGCAATGTTAAAAGTAACACTAATAGGCGAGGACTAATGAATCAAAGACATACCACAATTTGACAATTACTTCTAAAGCTGTCTTTCTTTATGTGATGCTAGAATTGTAACAAATAGTAGAGTGGAGCAAATGCACAATAAATACAGCAAGAGTGGATGTTCCTACTAGGTTTGTGATATTTCCTGTTCACATTGCACACGATGGCTACTAGCAGGTGGGGCTTAAATGTGGATTCAATCAAAACTATGTCGGCTGTACAATAGGTGTTAGGTTCTTCGGTTCTGTTTTTGTGGACGGAAAACTTCAATCATGCTGAATGTCTGCACCTTCATTTTGCTTCTTACATTAAGATGTAAGTAGGTGAACAATTGTACAACTATTAAATACATTTTATGGTATTACTCCCACGGTCAAACAAAGAAGTGCTCTTGTTGATTAAAATCTGTAACTTACATTTAACAGGTGGTGTTACAGGACAGACGATTGAGCCGACTAAAAAGGAAGTTTATGGACTAGAATACAGTGATATCACACTTTCATGCACCTACTCGGGTGCTGACTATTTGCTATGGTATCGTCAGTATCCGATGAAAGCTCCAGAGTTCCTTATGATTCTTCTCTCTACAACGGTTGAAAAAAGGGAATATAGCCTGGATCCTCGTCTAACAGTAAAAGTGATGCCTGACAAAAACTCTGGATCTGTGGATCTGGAGATCTCCAGTGCTGAAGTTAAAGATTCAGCATTCTACTACTGTGCCTTAACGCCCACAGTGGGAGGAAACATTAGAGGGGCAAACAAAAACCCTACTCTACGTGTTTGTCAAGTTGACAGGAAAATTTTTTAGCTACGTTTGGAGAACACCCTGCTATAAAACACATCATTATAGAAGGGTTATTTTCTTTTGTCTGTTGTTTGTTCTATATTCTCTATTCTTTACAGTAAAGATACAACTGTTTCATGAAATGTACGTTTACAATGCTGTATTTCTGAATGAAAAAACAGTCTTCTATTTGAGTGTTTTTCTGTATATTTGTGTATGAATACAGAACAGTTTACAACAGGCTACTGCACGTACAGTGTGCAGTGTAACACTGAAAATGCAAAAGGCCTACTGATAAGACTATCATTGTAGTGTTTAGTATAGGCCTATAATTTGGGCAAAAGTGTGATTACCTGTTTAGAGTGGATGGATGCGAACTTTGCAGGGGGAGCAAGAGAGAGAGGCATGGGATGATAACGAGGACAAGCTTAAGGAGGAAGAGGAGGGCAAAGAAGAGGAGGAAGGAGAGCTTTCTCTGATGAGATTAGGGCTACGTTTCTTGATCATGTGATCAACCACAGGCTAACTATGAGGAAAGTGACTGAGAGCCCAGCTCAACTTCATGTTATGGTTTCTGTACAAATACCCACATGGTATATGATTTTGTTTTGTATGCTGCACAACATTGTACTACAGTGACTACAGTAATGTTTTGGAGCAATCAATATTTCCTTTTACACCATTGCATTGGTTTTCACTTTGTACAATTCAACCCCTCTCAGTAGATTACGTTCACTTTAGCACATTGAATGGAAATGTACATATAAGCCTATGATAGACAGAATAGCTTTATATTTAGAACAACAGTTTGTACATGGTATGACAAGAAATGTACTATTATGAAAAAAGTGTTTGCCATTTGATGCAAATACTTCATCTGAGATATGAGGCATTTAGCATTTTGTGTCTCAATTGGTGGAATTGCATGTAGAGTTTTGAAGAAAAGGGACCTAATTTCAGTTAACGTGTGAAAGCAGTAGTAAACTGTAAGGCCATGAAATATATGAAATATGTAAAGAGCTAGTCTACATCCTCTGGGGGGCACCAATGTATTCAAAACAATCTAGTGTATTACTGTATTTATGCCAAAACTACCAGTATACACTGCTCCAAAAAATTGAAGGAACACTTTGAAACCACATCAGATATCAATGGGGGAAAAAAATCATGCTGGATATCTATACTGATATGGACTGGGTAATGAGTGAGGAACGAAAGGATGCCACATCGTTTGATGGAAATGAAAATGATCAACCTACAGCGGGCTGAATTCAAAGACACCCCGAAAATCAAAGTGAAAAAATGATGCGGCAGGCTAGTCCATTTTGCTGAAATTCCATTGCAGCAACTCAAAATGGTACTCAGTACTGTGTATTGCCCCCACGTGCTTGTATGCATGCCTGACAATGTCGGGGCATGTTCCTAATGAGACGACGGATGGTGTCCTGGGGTATCTCCTCCCAGATCTGGAACAGGCCATCACTGAGCTCCTAGACAGTCTGAGGTGCAACCTGGCGGCGTCGGCTGGACCGAAACATGTCCCAGAGGTGTTCTATTGGATTTACGTCAGGCGAGCGTGGGGGCCAGTCAACGGTATCAATTCCTTCATCCTCCAGGAACTGCCTGCATACTTTCGCCACATGAGGCCGGGCATTGTCGTGCACCAGGAGGAACCCAGGGCCCACTGCACCAGCGTAGGGGCTGACAATGGGTCCAAGGATTTCATCCCGATACCTAATGGCAGTCAGGGTGCCGTTGTCTAGCCTGTAGAGGTCTGTGCGTCCCTCCATGGATATGCCTCCCCAGACCATCACTGACCCACCACCAAACCGGTCACGCTGAACGATGTTACAGGCAGCGTAACGTTCTCCACAGCTTCTCCAGACTCTTTCACGTCTGTCACATGCTCAGAGTGAACCTGCCCTCATCTGTGAAAAGCACAGGGTGCCAGTGGCGGACATGCCAAATCTAGTGTTCTATGGCAAATGCCAATCGAGCTCCACGGTGCCGGGCAGTGAGCACAGGGCCCACTAGAGGACGTCGGGCCCTCAGGCCACCCTCATGAAGTCTGTTTCTGATTGTTTGGTCAGAGACATTCACACCAGTAGCCTGCAGGCGGTCATTTTGTAGGGCTCATCCTGTTCCTCCATGCACAAAGGAGCAGATACCGGTCCTGCTGATGGGTTAAGGACCTTCTACGGCCCTGTCCAGCTCTCCTAGAGTAACTGCCGGTCTCCTGGAATCTCCTCCATACTCTTGAGACTGTGCTGGGAGAAACAGCAAACCTTCTGGCAATGGCACGTATTGATGTGCCATCCTGGAGGAGTTGGACTGCCTGTGCAGCCTCTGTGGGGTCCAGGTATCACCTCATGCTACCAGTAGTGACACTGACCCTAGCCAAATACAAAACTAGTGAAAAAAAGTCAGAAAAGATGAGGAGGGAAAAAATTTCAGTGGCCTCTACCTGGAAAACCATTCCTGTTTTTTGGGTCATCTCATTGTTGCCCCTCTAGTGCACCTGTTGTCAATTTAATTACACCAAAGCAGCTGAAACTGATTAACAACCCCCTCTGCTACTTAACTGACCAGATCAATAGCCCAGAAGATTAATTGACTTCATGCAATACTCTGATTAAAAAGTGTTCCTTTAATATTTTTGAGCAGTGTATATATTTTTCAAAAAATATAGGAAGATGTGGTCTTAGCTAGCAGTTATTGTGGAAGTGAAGAGAACACTGGACATTGTTTTGGTTCTGTAATAGGACAGAATGGGGCAAAGTTAAAAGTAACACTAATAGGCAAGGACTAATGAATCAAAGACATACCACAATTTGACAATTACTTCCAAAGCTTTCTTGGGTTATATGATGCAAGAATGTAACAAAAAGTAGAGTGGACCAAATGCACACTAAATACAGCTAGAGTGGATGTTCCTTCTAGGTTACGTGTGATTTCCTGTTCACATTGCACACCATGGCTTCTAGCAGGTGGGGCTTCAAAGTGGATTCAATCAAAACTATGTAGGCTATACAAAAGGTTTTAAGTTCTTAAGTTCTGTTTTTGTGGACGGAAAACTTCAATCATGCTGAAAGTCTGCACCTTCATTTTGCTTCTTACATTTAGATGTAAGCAGGTCAACAATTGTGACACTTTTAGTTACATTTTATGTTATTCATCCTGTGGTCAAAAAAAGAAGTGCTCTTGTTGATTAAAATATGTAATTTACTTTGAACAGGTGGTGTTAAAGGACAGACAATTGAGCCAAATAAAAAGGAAGTTTATGGACTGGAATACAGTGATATTACACTTTCATGCAACTACTCGGGTGCATGCTATTTGGAATGGTATCGTCAGTATCCGATGTCAGCTCCAGAGTTCCTTATGGATATTGCTCACTCTGCAACGATTAAAAAAAGGGAATATTACTTAGACCCTCGTCTAGCAGTAAAAGTGGTGCCTGACGAAAGCTCTGGATCTGTCGATCTGGAGATCTCCAGTGCTGAAGTTAAAGATTCAGCATTCTACTACTGTGCCTTAGAGCCCACAGTGGGAGGAAACATTAGAGGGGGAAAAAAAACCTACTCTGCGTGTTTTTCAAGTTGGCAGGAAAAGAGGTTTAGCTACGTTTGGAGAACACACTGCTTTAAAACACATCATTATAGAAGGGTTGTTTTATTTTTTCTATTGTTTGTTCTATATTCTCTATTCTTTACAGTAAAAATACAACTGTTTCATGAAATATCCGCTTACAATGCTGTATTTCTGAATGAATAAACAGTCTTCTATTTGTGTGTTTTGCTGTATATTTGTGTATGAAAACAGAACAGTTTACAACAGGCTATTGGATGTACAGTCTGCAGTGTAACACTGAAAATGCAAAAGCCCTACTGATAAGACTATCATTGTAGGGTTTAGTATAGGCCTATAATCAGGGCAAAGGTGTGATGACCAGTTTAGAGTGGATGGATGTGAACATTGCAGGGGGAGCAAGAGAGAGAGGCAGAGGACGATAACGAGGACAAGTTTAAGGAGGAAGAGTTGAATAAGGAGGAAGAGGAGGGCAACGAAGAGAAGGAGGGAGAGCTTTCTCTGATGAGATTAGGGCTACGTTTCTTGATCATGTGATCAACCATGGGCTAACCATGAGGGAGGCTGGACTGAGAGCCCAGCCCAACACAATGTTTATGGTTTCTGTACAAATAACCCACATGGTATATGATTTTGTTTTGTATGCTGTACAACATTGTAGTACAGTGACTACAGTAATGTTTTGGAGAAATCAATATTTCCTGTTTCACCATTGCATCGGTGTTTACTTTGTGCAGTTCAACCCCTCTCAGTAGATTACGTTGACTTTAGAACATTGTATGGAAATGTACATATAAGCCTACGAAAGACAAAAGATTTGGATTTAGAACGACAGTGTCATCATCATCATCATCTTCGTCCGCTTATCCGATCGGGTCGCGGAGGTAGTAGTTCCAGCAGAGAGCCCCATCCTTCCCTTTCCCGGGCCACATCCACCAACTCTGACTGGGGGATTCCAAGGCGCTCCCCGACCAGCATGGAGATATAATCCCTCCACCTGGTCCTTGGTCTGCCCCGTGGCCTCCGCCCAGCTGGACGTGCCTGGAACACCTCCCTAGGGAGGCGGCCAGGTGGCATCCTAACTAGATGCCCGAACCACCTCAACTGGCTCCTTTCTACGCAAAGAAGCAGTGGATCTACTCCGAGTCCCTCCCGGATGACTGAACTTCTCACCCTATCTCTAAGGGAGAAGCCAGCCACCCGCCGGAGGAAACTCATTTCGGCCGCTTGTATCCGTGATCTCGTTCTTTCGGTCATGACCCATCCTTCGTGACCATAGGTGAGAGTAGGAACAAAGATAGACTGGAAGATTGAGAGCTTTGCCTTTTGGCTCAACTCTCTCTTCGTTACAACGGTGCGATACAGCGACTGCAATACCGCTCCCGCTGCTCCGATTCTCCGGCCCAACTCACGTTCCATTTTCCCGTCACTCGAGAACAAAACCCCAAGATACTTAAACTCCTTCACTTGGGGTAAGGACTCATTCCCTACCTGGAGTAAACACTCCATCGGTTTCCTGTTGAGAACCATGGCCTCAGACTTGGAGGTGCTGATCTTCATCCCAGCCGCTTCACACTCGGCTGCAAACCGATCCAATGAGTGCTGAAGGTCGCAGGCTGATGGCGCCATCAGTACCACATCATCCGCAAAAAGCAGTGACGTGATCCCAAGCTCACCAAGCTGCAGGCCTCCTCCCCCGCGGCTGCGCCTTGAAATCCTGTCCATGAATGTCACAAACAGAATCGGTGACAAAGCGCAGCCCTGTAGGAGACCAACCCTCACTGGAAACGAGTTTGACTTACTGCCGAGAACCCGGACACAGCTTTCGCTTTGGGAGTACAGAAATTGGATGGCCCTAAGTAGTGACCCCCTCACCCCATACTCCCGCAGCACCTCCCACAATAGCTCCCTGGGGACCCGGTCATACGCCTTCTCCAAATCTACAAAACACATGTAGACCGGATAGTCATACTCCCAGGCCCCCTCCAGGATCCTTGCGAGAGTAAAAAGTTGGTCCGTTGTTCCACGCCCTGGTAGGAAACCGCATTGTTCCTCTTCAATCCGAGGTTCGACTATCGTCCGGACCCTCCTTTCCAACACCCTAGAGTAAACTTTCCCGGGGAGGCTGAGTAATGTGATGCCCCTATAATTGGCACACACTCTCCGGTCCCCCTTTTTGAAGAGGGGAACCACCACCCCGGTCTGCCACTCCTTAGGTGCTGTTCCTGACCTCCACGCAATGTTGATGAGACGTGTCATCCATGACAGTCCCTCAACACCCAGAGCCTTCAGCATTTCAGGGCGGATCTCATCAACCCCTGGGGCTTTGCCACTGTGGAGTTGTTTGACTACCTCAGTGACCTCCACCAGGGAAATTGGCGTTGATCCCCCATCATCCTCTAGCTCCGCCTCAACCATAGAGGGGGGATTTGTCGGGTTTAGGAGTTCCTCAAAGTGCTCCTTCCACCGTCCCATCACCTGATCAGTTGAAGTCAGCAGCGTCCCATCCTTGCTGTATACAGCTTGAATGCTTCCCTGCTTTCCCCTCCTGAGGTGCCGGATGGTTTTCCAGAACAACTTTGGTGCCAGCCTAAAGTCCTTCTCCATGGCTTCTCCGAACTCCTCCCACACCCGCTGCTTCGCCTCTGCCACCGCCGAGGCTGCAGTCCTCCATGCCTGTCGATACCTTGCAACTGCTTCCGGAGTCCCCCGGGATAACATATCCCGGAAGGCTTCCTTCTTCAGTCGGACGGCTCCCCTGACCCCTGGTGTCCACCAGGGTGTTCGGGGATTACCGCCCCTTGAGGCACCCAAGACCTTGAGACCACAACTCTCAGACGCGGCTTTAGCAATGGAGGCTTTGAACATTGCCCACTCTGGTTCTATGACCCCAGCCCCCACAGGGGGCACATATCCTTTTTCCTCTTTTCAGTCTGCTTTTCCTGAAAGAACAGGAAAACAATTTGTGGCACATTGTTCTTAGTGTAATCATTGTTTTTCAATCAAAAAGTCAAATAATATGCTAACACAACTTTTCATTTCTGATGAGTGCTAACCCTTGCCACGAAAGCAGGATCCTCACTATAACTGTTTAAGCGTTGCTTTATCTCATTAATGAACAAAAGAGTGGGGATTAGCTTTTAAAACATGACATCTATAACCGTGTGCTTCCACAATGCGGACAGCAGAAACTTGAGTGTAAGTAAGGACATTGACATTGTCAAGATTTTCCACAATACCATGCGTTAGGAGTTGTCAGGGATAATTTGTAGCCTAACAATTATCATGGTCAGATGAAATTGATTTTGCTTATAATCATAATATAATCATAATGTAGGCAAGCCGGTATATATAATGAGGGGAACCTATTTTGATCAGCAGCCTGATGACCTGGTGGTGAAAACTGAATTTTAGTCTGGCGGTGGTGATGTATATGAGTTGGGGCAGGGAGGATACAGTTACTTCCCTTTCTCTTTGACATTTGGCTACATCACAATTGTGTGGATCTCTCTACTCGTGTCTTCCTGCTGTTATGGCACATTGGCTGAGGAACTTACTGATTCTCATTCTCTGTCTTGGTAGGACAAGATTTTGTAGGTTTCATTAGCCATTTTAACACCCTTTAAATCTACCTGTGAGAAAAACTTTTGGTTTTCTTCTAGATTGCAGAGGACAAGACACAGTCAATCAGCCAAGAGGAAAAGCTATTGCTACTGAGGGTGAGCTTGTAACACTTGGCTGTACATTTAAAACAATGGTTACAAATCCCTATTTGTTCTGGTACAAACAAGAACTAAATGACCCCCCCAAGGTTATGCTCCAGCGGAGCAAATTTGAAAGTGGGGATACGACAGAAGAGTTCTACAAAGAAAGGTTTGAAGCCAAGCTCAACATATCTGGCCAATCAATTCCTTTGAGGATTGAGAACCTGCAGCTGTCTGACTCCGCTAGGTACTACTGTGCTCTGAAGCCCACAATGACAGGAAATACAGACACACTGTGCATAAACCCTTCCGTTGGCTGTGTAGTGTTATGTGTATTGTCATGACCTATGACACTGCGGACTGGCCATATCCCTACGCCCAGCAGCTGCTGGACCAGGCCAGGAAGTGGCTGCGGCCGGAAAAGCCAGGAGGCATGCTGGGGCAGGTGGTGTTGGAGGCCTTCACAGATGGGCTGCCAGCGCAAAGATCCGCCTGGGTCTGGCGCCATGTCCCCCCACCCTCAGTGTAGACCAGTGGACCTGGTGGAGGACCACCTGGTGGTGCAGCCCCAGCCGCCGCCTGTTCTAGCACCTCACTGGTGGAGGGCGGAGAGACCAGTGCCAGCTCCCTGGAGCAACCGCCCAAGTCACGCCCTGGGGGAAGGTGGGAGGCAGACACCTTTTCCACCCCACCGACTGGTAAACGCATTCCCCCCATGGAGGATTTTCCACTTTAGCAGTCTCGGAATACCACCCTACGCTTCGCCCTTTGCCAAATTGGTTGCGCAACATCTCTGCAAAGAGTGTTAAGCAGGCACTGTTTGCGGTCATATCCCGATTGGGAATCCCTTAAACGATTCTTACTTCCACAATGCTGACAGCAGAGGCATAAGTGTAAGTAAGGCCATTGACATAGTCAGGATTTGATCATGGTCAGATGTCAAAATTGATATTGATAATAATCATAATTCATGACATGATGAGTGATTATATCAGTTCAGTTCCAGTTTTATTTATTGTATGTAGGTTAACACAGGGTACATTTGAGATCAAATGGAAAAACTATTGCTACTGAGGGTGAGTTTGTATCACTTGGCTGCACATTTAAAAGTGCTACATCTCTCTATTTGTTCTGGTACAAACAAGAACTAAATGACCCCCCCAAGTTTATGTTCCGGGGGAGTGCATTTGATTCAACTGAAGAGTTCTACAGAGACAGGGTTGAAGCCAAGCTCAACACAACCGGCCAATCAGTTTCTTTGAGGATTCAGAAGCTGCAGCTGTTTGACTCCGCTATGTACTACCTGTGGCTTGAGATGGAGGCACTGTGAGAAGGACCGTGACACAGAGGAAGCATTCCTCTGACAGGTCAGCAGGTTGCAACAGGTGTGTTCAATCAGCTCATTAGTCAAAGGACTGCTATATAGGTGCTAGCTGCCTGTTTTGTTTAAGTAGGAGGATGGTGGGTGGGAGCTGAGAGAGAGAGAGAGAGAGAGAGAGAGAGAGAGAGAGAGAGAGAGAGAGAGAGAGAGAGAGAGAGAGAGAGAGAGAGAGAGAGAGAGAGACTTTGACTTTTAGATGTTCTTTAATAAGACATCCAAACCATACAAAGAACAAAAACACCCCTTATTTACACCCCGTCCCCTTAAAACCCACCCCCCCTCCCCCCATAAAAACTCAACACAATTAATACAGGTAACCCTGATTGCAAACAAAACCAAACCAGGGGTACACAACAGGTGCCCAACACAAAACCAACCCAGGGGTACACAACAGGTGCCCAACAAAAAAACAAACACTGATACCAACTACAGCCTTATATACACATCGTCCTCATCTGCAGTACACAGTTCCCCACCAAGACACCATAATGCCTGGAATCCTCCCAAGTCCTTCACTAGTCTATAGAAAGCATATTCTATTCTAAGGCGCGCAGAGACCATCCCTCTAAACATGGTTTCTGGGTACACAGACCCATTCCCATTGACCTTGTTCCTCCTGGTCAGCCAAATCGCCAACTTTGCTTGCCCAAACAGGAAGTTTACCAAACAACATAAAGACCGTCTTGCATACGAGTATCTAGGACCAAAAATGAACAACCCCGCTGAAAACACCTCCCCGAATCTCCCACACAGTTCCCCCAATACCTCCAAAACAGCATTCAAACGAGTGCAGCTCCAGAACACATGTGAAACAGTCTCAGTCAATAAACAAAACGGACAACCCTCCCCGCGTGCTGGGTCAAAGTGAGCAACGTGCTTGTTTGTTGCAAAGGCCCCATGGACGATCCTCCACTGTAAATCCCCCACCCTCTTTGGTAAGGGTAATTTGTACAGAACCCGCCACCTATACCCCGTCATGTTCTCCCCATCCAGGACACCTTGCCACTGGTGCTCCCTCACCCCCTGTAAAGCCCTCCTATTCCTGACCTTTACACTCACCTCGTACAACGCCCTCCCCTTCACACTCCCCAGTTCACCCAGGCTCGGAGAAGTGAAGGACAGCAGACCCCCCTGGCCCTCCTGCCAGTCTCCCATCACTGCTTCCACTTTCAACTGGGGGAACACTGGAGACTCCGTCCCCTGAGGCCGGTCGAAATACTCCCTTACAGCCCCAGGCAGGGCACCCCGCACCTCCTCCAGAAACTTCTCCAAAAGTCTCACCGACTTCAGCCCTGTCTGAAGAGACAGCTCCAAGGGGGACTTCCAGCGCGCCCCCCTTTCACGCAAATCCCCTAGCTTTGTTATTCTAGCTCTCACAAAGCATCCCCTCCAAGTCGCTGAGCGACCCAACTCCACCTGGATTAGCGGGTTGTGGAAGATTGGCTCCTCCGCCACCCATGGCCCAGGTCCAATTCCCCCCTCGGGTGAGGATCTCATCAGTTTCCAGGCCTTCAACACCGAGGCATAGAAGTCCCCCAGGCCGGCATATTCCATCCCTCCGCGGTCATGAGAAAGAGCTGCAGATCCAGCCCCATCCCTCCGGCCATCCTCAGTAGGGCACATGCTGTTGCCCTCCAGCAAACCTCCGTGCTGTAGAGAAGTCTCTGTGCTGCTTGCAGCCGAAATGCCGCCTCACGGCTCTCCAGGTCCACCAGGCCCTGCCCACCCTCATGTAGGGGCAGGAAGAGGACTGCGGCCCGCAGCCAGTGGTATCCAGACCAGAAGAAGTTTACCAGCTTCCTCTGCAAGTCCGCCAGCAGGCCACTTGGCGGGTTCAGCACCATCAGTCTGTGCCACAGAGCGGAAGCAGCCAGGTTGTTAATTATTAGCACCCTGCCCCTGTAGGACACCTGAGACAAAAAAACATTTCCATCTTCCCAGTCTGGCACACAAGGCTTCAGAAACCCCTTCCCAATTCTGCTGAATCACCCTCTCAGAGCCCAGGTGAACTCCTAGAATTTTTATTCCCTCCCTACCCCACTGTAGGTTTCCTGGAAGTATGGGTGGTGCTGCTCCCCTCCAAGTTCCACACAACACTGCCTCACTCTTTCCCCAATTGACCCTGGCTGAGGAAGCCCCTTCATACCACCCCAGACATTCCTCTAAGGCGGTCATATCCTGCCCATCCCTGACAAAAAACGTAATATCATCTGCGTACCCCGACACTGCCTTGGGTACACTTTCACCCACCCGTGAAAAATCCACCCCATTCAATCCCCTACGAAGTGCACACAGCAAAGGTTCTATAGCCAAAGTGTAAAGCTGGCCCGACATTGGGCAACCCTGACGAATACCACGCCCTATTGGGACCGGTCTACTCAGCCCACCCCCCACCTTAACAAGACAGGAAACACCAGTATATAGAAGTGTGACATATGATACAAAAACATCCCCAAACCCAAAACTTGACAACACATTAAACATATACGTATGGTCTACACGGTCGAATGCTTTTTCCTGGTCCAGCGAGATCAGCCCAAAATCCAGGCCAGTTGCCTTACCAATGTCCAACATATCACAAATCAAAAACAGGTTATCCGTGATCGATCGCCCAGGGACACAGTATGCTTGATCCTTGTGAACTAATGTAGAAAGATGCTCCTTCATCCTGTTCGCTAGTGTCTTAGCAAAGATCTTATAGTCCACACAAAGCAGCGCCACCGGCCTCCAGTTCTTCAGGTGGCTTAAGTCCCCCTTCTTCGGAAGGAGTGTCAACGCTGCCCGTCTGCAGCTAAGTGGCAACTCTCCTTGGCCAATACTCTCACACAACACATCAAATAGGTCCCGACCAACTGAACCCCAGAACCTTTTATAAAAATCCACGGGCAGACCATCCACCCCGGGTGCATGCCCAAGGGCCATCTGAGAAACGGATTTAGTCAGCTCCTGGAATTCCAGATGAACGGCTATTTCCTCCCTTTGAGCGCAGGAAAGTCTTGGAATGTCCTTAAGTAGACGCTCTGTACACCCGGGGTCACAACCCTCAGCCCCATACAGATTGGACTAAAATTCAGCAGCCGCCTGTTTTGACCATCAAAATACACCTTAGAGAAACTCTGAATCTGTGTTATTTACATGTACTGTGTCATGTATCTTCTGTATTTCACATTTGTAGAAATATAAATGAAAAGGCGAGACGTTGTTGTAAATGAAATGTACACAGTTGGACCCATTTTTAGAGGTGAAACCATTGTTTTACCTTGTGTTGGGTAAGCAGCCGTGCAACACTAGGTCTAACCGTGTATCTGTTCAGTTTGGACGGAGCCATGTTAGCCTGTGCTACTGGCTTACAGTCATTGTGCTAAGCTAGGCTACATTTACATACCTAAATAACTCATAGTTGGACATACAATTATAACTTGGATATCGATCATTTCGTCTGACCAAGGATAATTAGGAACATATCTTATTTCCCCAAAAGGGTAACCATCCCTTTAAAAGAAGTAATACTTGCCAATCAAGGCTGTACTCAGACATCCTGAGGGGCAGTGGTCCATGAAACGACCTGATGGCCAGGTAACTCAATCATGTCTCCCCTGCTGGCCTGCTACAATTTGTATTCAGCTTTGCAAGGAGTAACCTCCTCTCACTGCCTCTTTCAGCTCCATACTTCTCTCGCCTCTTTTTGTGGACATTGTAATACTGTAAGCATGTTAACTAGATGAGATTATATGACTGCTGTGAGGGAGTATTACAACTATGAATGTAATGCCAAGCTGAGTTGACAAGCTTGTGAAAAATTAACTTTTAACGTCAATAAAGTAAGGAGACATGTGTGAAGGAAATGTACATATATTGTTTTAGCAATTGTTCATGGTATCACGTAGTTGCTTGAAAAAGACTCACCCACTGTCATTCCAGATTAATTACAAAGGCAATAGGATTGTTATTAGAATAATTAGCAGAACAGCAGACAGAAAACCGAGGCAATTCACCAAAAAACTTGTAAGTAAGGACATTGTCAGGATTTTCCACAATTCCATGTGTGAGGAGTTGTCATTGATAATTTGTCTAACAGTTATCACGGTCACATGTCAATATTGATATTGATAATAATCATAATTCAAGACACGATGAGTGATTGTATCAGTTCAGTTTCAGTTTTATTTATCGATGTAGGTTAACACAGGTTACAACAACAGAATAAACTATACTGGACTAGATTCAGGTCAGCTCAGCAGTAAAAACAACTACTTAAGAAACAATATAAAAAAAAATAGAAATATAATACAAATATGGTATATATTCAGTTATAATATAAGAGCACTCTATAAATGTAATGTGAGATCTATTTACATAAAAGTGACAAGTGTATTGCACAATCAGTATGTATCAGACCTGGATGAATAGCGGCGGTCCGTGGAATAGTGTATGTTTGTCTAAACAGTGTAGGCAAGCCGGTATATACAATTAGGGGAACCTACTTCGTGAGTTCAACAGCCTGATGACTTGGTGGTAAAAACTGAATTTTGTCTGGTAGTGGTGATGTATATGAGATGGGGCAGGGAGGAAACAGAGTTACTTCCCTGTCTCTTGACATTTGGCTACATCACAATTGTGTGGGTCTCTTTCTACACCATTCTTACTGCTGTTATGGCACATTGGCTGAGGAACTTACTGATTCTCATTCTCTGTCTTGGTAGGACAAGATTTTGTATGTTTCATTAGCCATTTTAGCACTCTTTAAATCTACCTGTGAGAAAAACTTTTGGTTTTCTTCTAGATTGCAGGGGACAAGACACAGTCAATCAGCCTACAGGAACAGCTATTGCTACTGAGGGTGAGCTTGTAACACTTGGCTCTACATTCCAAACAACGGGTTCAAATCCCTATTTGTTCTGGTACAAACAAGAACTAAATGATCCCCCTAAGGTTATGCGGAGCAAATTTGAAAATGGGGATACGACAGAAGAGTTCTACAAAGAAAGGTTTGAAGCCAAGCTCAACTTACCTGGCCAATCAGTTCCTTTGAGGATTAAGAACCTGCAGTTGTCTGACTCTGCTATGTACTACTGTGCTCTGAAGCCCACAATGACAGGAAATACAGAAACACTGTGCATAAACCCTCTGTTGGCTGTATAGTGTTATGTTTGTATCCCTGACAACACCTATCTATCCTCAATCTCACTAATATATACATGTATTAATGGGTAAAAACTTAAATAACCAGATCAGAGGAAATGAAGGGAATTCTTTCCTGAAAAAAACATTTGTGACATATAAGACATACGGAACATTAACATTTTTATGTTGTTGTGAGGGTTGGGCAGACATCCGTTCAGTGCTCCAGATCCGGTCAATCGGACGGAGTAATGTCAGGTGGCGTTTGTGAGGTTGAAATTTGCCCTCTGTGGAGACACGGTTCTGTATGCGCCTAATTTAGATTTTCCTTTCTCCCTACAGACGGATGCCTCGAACCAATTGCTGGGGGCAGTGCTGTCCCAGCCGCAGGGGGATGTCGACCATCCGGTGCTGTACCTGAGCCGCAAGTTGTCGGACTTTGAGGCTCGGTACAGCACAGTGGAGACGGAGTGTCTGTCCATCAAGTGGCCGGCTGGCACCCTCCGCCACTATCTGCTGGGGTGCACCTTCACCCTCTACTCCGATCACACGCGCCTGCAACAGCTCCACCGAATGAAGGAGACCAATGCCGGGATCTCTCATTGGTACTTGGCTTTGCAGCACAACTTCACAACGATGATGATTTCCTCTGCCGCTCCGGTGGGATGGGGGGGGGGGGGGGGTTGCTGGTCGGTGATGTCCCCGGCCTGCGGCTTAAGACTGAGGCACTGTGAGAAGGACCGTGACACAGAGGAAGCATTCCTCAGACAGGTCACCAGGTTGCAACAGGTGTGTTAAATCAGCGGATTAGTCAAAGGACTGCTATATAGGTGCTAGCTGCCTGTTTTGTTTCAGTAGGAGGATGGTGGATGAGAGCTGAGTTGGAGAGAGTCCTGATCAAGAGAGAGAGATATTTTATGTAATATAATAATAAAATAAATAATAATAATACAGGACATACAGTGTATATATATATTTATATATACAGTATATAGTGTCTCAGTGAAACAGTACAAGTTCTTATCCTGTTGACTCTCTACTAATGTGTGGAGTTTATGAATAGATTTGCACAAGATCAATGAAAGAAAACTATCCCAGGGTTGAGGTGGCCCTTCCATTGGCAAATGAGTAAGCCCTCCATAATATTTAGCCTGGTGATGGGTGGTTGTGAAGGATCTGTGTCAACGGTATTGGCAGCAACCAAGGTGGATGGCCTTTCAAAGTCCTCCTGGTGACGCAGACTGAAATGAGTGTAGCTGAGAGAGAAACCTGGATTCATGTGTAGACAGCGTGGATTGAACTTCATTGTGTGTCTGTTACTACTTATAACCCTTGTGTTTGCAAAGACTGTTGCATCCTCCTCTGATCACCCTAGACTGGGATCAAGTCTTGGGTCGTGTGCTTGCAAGGACCAGAGGCAGAGCCAACTGTTTATGACTGATGAGTGCTAACCTCTGCCAAAAAAGCAGAATCCTCAGTATAACTGTTTTACGTTGCTTTATCTCATTAATGAACAAAAGAGTGGGGATTAGCTTTTAAGAAATTGCATCCATAACTGTGTGATTCCACAATGCTGACAGCCGAGGCATGAGTTTAAGGAAAGACATTGACATTGTCAGGATTTTCCACAATACCATGTTGTCAGTGATAATTTGTAGCCTAACAGTTATCTTGGTCGGTTGTCTAAATGGATATGGATAATAATCATAATTCATGACACGAGTGATGCAAAGAATGTTATATCAGGTCAGTTTCAGTTTTATTTGTCTTTTCTAGGTTAACACAGGGTACAACAGAATGAAATGTAATGGACTAGATTCAGGTCAGCTCAGCAGTAAAAACAACCACTTTAGCAACAATATAATTTGTATTAATAGAAATGTAATAAAAATATGGTATATATTCAGTTATAATATAAGAGCACTATACATGTAATGTGAGATCTGTGTACATAAATGCGAAAAGTGTATTGCACAGACAGTATGTATCAGACCTGGATGAATAGCGGCGGTCCTTGGAAAAGTGCATTTTTGTCGAGGCAGTGTAGGCAAGCAGATATATACAATGAGGGGAACCTATTTTTGATCAGCAGCCCGATAGTGGTAAAAACTGAATTTTAGTCTGGTGGTGGTGATGTATATGAGTTGGGGCAGGGATTATAAAAATGATTTCCTTCACTGTATATGAGTTGTAGTAGGGAGGAAAGAGTTACTTCCCTGTCTCTTTGACATTTTGCTACATAGCAATTGTGTGGATCTCTCTACATGTTTCTTCCTGCTGTTATGGCACATTGGCTGAGGAACTTACTGATTCTCATTCTCTGTCTTGGTAAGACAAGATTTTGTATGTTGCCTTAGCCATTTTTGCACTCTTTAAATCTACCTGTGAAAAACAAATGTTTTTTTCTAGATTGCAGGGGACAAGACACAGTCAATCAGCCTACAGGAACAGCTATTGCTACTGAGGGTGAGCTTGTAACACTTGGCTGCACCTTTAAAAGTGCTACATCTCCCTATTTGTTCTGGTACAAACAAGAACTAAATGACCCCCCCAAGATTATGCTCCAGCGGAGCGCATTTGAAAGTGGGGATTCGACAGAAGAGTTCTACAAAGAAAGGTTTGAAGCCAAGCTCAACATACCTGGCCAATCAGTTCCTTTGAGGATTCAGAAGCTGCAGCTGTCTGACTCCGCTATGTACTACTGTGCTCTGAAGCCCACAATGACAGGAAATACAGACACACTGTGCATAAACCCTCCATTGGCTGTATAGTGTTGTGTTTGTCTATCCACAATCTCTTTAATGTATACATGTATTAATGGGTAAAATCTTAAATAACCAGTTAAGGGAAAGGAAGGGAATTCAAGGGAATTCTTTCCTGAAAAAAACATTTATGAAATTTAAGATATACGGAACGTTAACATTTCTATGATGTTGTGAGGGTGGGGCGGAAATCCTTCCAGTAGAGGGCGCTGAATGTTGTTTCATTTCAGTTGGAAGATGACGACGAGAGCTGTGGAAGAAAGAGGTGGACGCGACGAGCAAGCCAGAACCACACAAGCCCAGAGACTTTGTTAACAGAGTTTGAATAAATAAAGGAATTAAGGATTACTTCACTCCCGATTCCTTTGTGTGCCTCGAAATCTTACGCGGGCGCCCGATGCGCACAGAGAGTGGCATGGACATAAAGGGGGGGAGATCATGCAGGAGTCTCCCATGGGCCAGCTGCTGGCTAGGATGATGGCTCATCAAGAGCAACAGCTGGCCCCCAATCTGCAGATGAAACAAACCCAGTCGGAGGACCGGCGGCTGCTGGCACGACTCTTGGAGGGCAGAGTAGACCAGGGGGCAGGTCGGCTCCTGCATGTCCGGCTGCACCGGATGGGGGAGGCCGACAACCCAGAGACCTTCCTCACTACCTTTGAGGCGACAGATCAGACGTGTGGGTGGCCAGAGACAGGATGGGCCTGCCACCTGCTACCGTTGATGATGGGGGAGCGTCAGCTGGCTGCCCACTGCCATGTGTCGAAGCCATGGATTGAACTGCATTTTGTCTCTGTTACTACTTATGACCCTTGTGCTAGCAAAGACTGTCGCATCCTCCCCTAATCACTCTAGACTGGGATCAACCCTTGGGTCGTGTGCTTGCAAGGACAAGAGGCAGAGCCTCCAGTTGGCCATGGGAAAAGGTACCTACTCCCACAATCCTAGTGATTGAACTTATAGCTGATTTGGGAGAGTGTACTAGGCAGGGACAGTTAGACTTTCAAACCACTGAAGGAACATTTGACCACAGAGGGATGTCTTCTCAACACAATCCAGGCCTCGGCCTTTGGCGTGGACGGATGTTGTCTCAACACAAGCGGGCGGCTTGGTCTGTGGGCCATAGAACAGACCTGGGGGTCTAGATTTGTTTTCATTGTGTTTGTGGTGGAGAGTCGTTGTTTTGACCATCAAAATACACCTTAAAGAAACTCTGAAACTATGTTATTTACTTATACTGTGTTATGTATCTTCTGTATTTCACACATGTAGAAATAAAAATGCATAAGTGAGAAGTTGTTGTTGTTCAAATATACACAGTTGAACCCATTTTTAGAGGCCAAACCATTGTTTTACCTTGTGTTGGGTAGGCAGCCATGCAACACTAGGTCTGACCGTATATCTGTTCATTTTGGACGGAGCCATGCTAGCCTGTGCTACTGGCTTACAGTCATTGTGCTAAGCTAGGCTACCTTTCCCTACCAAAATAACTCATAGTTGGACATACAATTATCACTTGGATATCGATCAGTTTGTCTGACTAGGGTTAATTAGGAACATATCTTATTTCCCCCAAAGTGTAACCATCCCTTTAAAAGAAGTAACACTGGCCAGTCAAGGCCGTACTCAGACATCCTCAGGGGCAGTGGTCCACGAAACGACCTGCTGGCCAGGTAACTCAATCATGTCTCACCTGTTGGCCTGCTACAATTTGTATTCAGCTTTGCAAGGAGTAACCTCCTCTTGCTGGCTCTTTCAGCTCCATATCTCTCTCTTGCCTCTTTTTGTTGACATTGTAATAATGTAAGCATAATGACTAGATGAGATTATATGACTGCTTTGAGGTAAACTTACAACTATGTAATGTAATGCCAAGCTGAGTCGACAAGCTTGTGAAAAGCTAACTTTTAAAGTCTCTAAAATAAGGAGACGTTTGTGAAGGAAATGTACATATATTGTTTTAGCAATTGTTCATGGCATTACGTATTTGCTTGATAAAGATTTGCCCACTGTCATTCCAGATTAATGACAAAGGCAATAGGATTGTTATTATAATAATTAGCAGAACAGCAGACAGACAACCGAGGCAATTCTCAAAAAAACTTTAACTCCTAAAAGAGGATTACGTAAACCATAATGAAAATGATTCCATCTTGTGGAGTCTTTATAGACAAGGAAATAATGTATCCAACCCTTCACACAAATAATCAGGATCTCTTTGAAGCACCTATCCTTTATCTTCTCTTCAGTCTGCTTTTCCTTAAAGAACAGGACAACAATTTGTGGCACATTGTTCTCAACTGTACATTCCAAACAACGGATGCAGATCCCTATTTGTTCTGGTACAAACAAGAACTAAATAACCCCCCCAAGATTATGCTCCAGCGGAGCGCATTTGAAAGTGGGGATACGACAGAAGAGTTCTACAAAGAAAGGTTTGAAGCCAAGCTCAACATACCTGGCCAATCAGTTCCTTTGAGGATTCAGAAGCCACAGCTGTTTGACTCCGTTGTGTACTACTGTGCTCTGAGGCCCACAATGACAGGAAATACACACACACTACGTATAAACCCTCCATTGGCTGTATAATGTTATGTTTGTATTCCTGGAAAAACCTATCTATCCTCAATCTCACTAATATATACATGTATTAATGGGTAAAAACTTAAATAACCAGAACAGAGGAAATGAAGGGAATTCTTTCCTGACAAAAAAGCATTTGTGTCACATAAGACATACGGAACATTAACATTTGTATGATATTGTGAGGGTTGGGCAGACATCCGTTCAGTGCTTCAGATCCGGTCATTCAGACGGAGTAGTGTCAGTGTTTGTGAGGTTGAAAGCTGCCCTCTGTGGAGACACGGTTCTGTATGCGCCTAATTTAGATTTTCCTTTCTCCCTACAGACGGATGCCTCGAACCAATTGCTGGGGGCGGTGCTGTACCAGCCGCAGGGGGATGTCGACCGTCCGGTGCTGTACCTGAGCCGCAAGTTGTCGGACTTTGAGGCTCGGTACAGCACAGTGGAGACGGCTTGCACCCTCCGCTACTATCTGCTGGGGTGCACCTTCACCCTCTACTCCGACCACACGCGCCTGCAGCAGCTCCACCGAATGAAGGAGACCAATGCCGGGATCTCTCATTGGTACTTGGCTTTGCAGCTCAACTTCATGATGATGATGATTTCCTCTGCCGCTCCGGAGGATGGGGGGGGTTGCTGGTAGGTGATGTCCCCGGCCTGCGGCTTAAGACGGACGCACTGTGAGAAGGACCGTGACACAGAGGAAGCATTCCTCAGACAGGTCACCAGGTTGCAACAGGTGTGTTCAATCAGCAGATTAGTCAATGGACTGCTATATAGGTGCTAGCTGCCCGTTTTGTCTCAGTAGGAGGATGGTGGATGAGAGCTGAGTTGGAGAGAGTCCTGATCAAGAGAGAGGGATATTTTATGTAATATAATAATAAAATAAATAATAATAATACAGGACATACAGTGTATATATATATATATATATATATATATATATATATATATAGTGTCTCAGTGAAACAGTATAAGTTCTTATCCTGTTGACTCTCTACTAATGTGTGGAGTTTATGAATAGATTTGCACAAGATCAATGAAAGAAAACTATCCCGGGGTTGAGGTGGCCCTTACATTGGCAAATGAGTAAGCCCTCCATAATATTTAGCCTGGTGATGGGTGGTTGTGAAGGATCTGTGTCAACGGTATTGGCAGCAACCAAGGTGGATTGCCTTTCAAAGTCCTCCTGGTGAAGCAGACTGAAATGAGTGTAGCTGAGAGAGAAACCTGGATTCATGTGTAGACAGCGTAGATTGATCTTCATTGTGTGTCTGTTACTACTTATGACCCTTGTGCTAGCAAAGACTGTTGCATCCTCCTCTTATCACCCTAGACTGGGATCAAACCTTGGGTCGTGTGCTTGCGAGGACAAGAGGCAGAGCCAACTGTTTATGACTGATGAGTGCTAACCTCTGCCAAAAAAGCAGAATCCTCAGTATAACTGTTTTACGTTGCTTTATCTCATTAATGAACAAAAGAGTGGGGATTAGCTTTTAAGAAATTGCATCCATAACTGTGTGCTTCCACAATGCTGACAGCAGAGGCATGAGTGTAAGTAAGGACATTGACATTATCAAGATTTTCCACGATACCATGCGTGAGGAGTTGTCAGTGATCATTTGTAGCCTAACAGTTATCTTGGTCAGATGTCAAAATGGATATAGATAATAATCATAATTCATGACATGAGTGATAAAAAGAATGTTTTATCAGTTCAGTTCCAGTTTTATTTGTCGTATGTAGGTTAACACATGGTTCAACCACAGAATGAAATGTACTGGACTAGATTCAGGTCAGCTCAGCAGTAAAAACAAAAACTTTAGCAACTATATAAAAAAATATAATAAAAGTATAAAAAAAAGAGCACTGTACATATGCAGAGTGTGATCTATGCACATAAAAGTTTCAAGGCTATTGCACAAACAGACCTGGATCAATAGCGGCGGCCCGTGGAATAATACATTTTTGTCTAAACAGCGTAGACAAGCCGGTATATATAATGAGGGGAACCTAAATTGGATCTGCAGCCTTATGACTTGGTGGTAAAAACTGAATTTTAGTCTGGTGGTGGTGATGTATATGAGTTGGGGCAGGGAGGAAACAGAGTTACTTCCCTATCTCGTTGACATTGGGCTACATCACAATTGTGTGGATCTCTCTACATGTTTCTTCCTGCTGTTATGGCACATTGGCTGAGGAACTTACTGATTCTCATTCTCTGTCTTGGTAAGACAAGATTTTGTATGTTTTATTAACCATTTTAGCACCCTTTAAATCTACCTGTGATAAACAAATGTAGTTTTTTTCTAGATTGCAGGGGACAAGACACAGTCAATCAGCCTACAGGAAAAGCTATTGCTACTGAGGGTGAGCTTGCAACACTTGGCTGTACATTCCAAACAACGGATACATCTCCCTATTTGTTCTGGTACAAACAAGAACTAAATGACCGCCCCAAGTTTATGCTCCGGCGGGTCACATTTGAAAATGGGGATACAACAGAAGAGTTCTACAAAGAAAGGTTTGAAGCCAAGCTCAACATATCGGGCCAATCTGTTCCTTTGAGGATTCAGAAGCTGCAGCTGTCTGACTCCGCTATGTACTACTGTGCTCTGAGGCCCACAATGACAGGATATGCAGACACACTGTGCATAAACCCTTTGGCTGTAGTGTTATGTTTTTTATCCCTGGCAAAACCTATCTATCCTCAATCTCACTACATGTATTAATGGGTAAAAACTTAAATAACCAGATTAAGATAAAAGATTCATGAAATACAAGAAATATGGAACATGAACATTTGTAGAATGTTGTGAGAGTTTGGCGGACATCCGTCCTGTAGAGGGCGCTGAAGGACCATGGTGGCGAGAAAGCATTCCTCTGACAGGTTGCAACAGGTGTGTTCAATCAGGTGATTAGTCAGAGGACTTCTATATAAAGGTGTCTGTATCATTGCAGTAAAAGGGTGACAGCGAGAACAGTGGGAGCAAGAGGCAGAAGTGGAGAGCAAGCCAGAGCAGCACAAAGCCAATCCTTGGGAGACCTTGCTAAGTTTAAATAAAGGGTTACTTTACTCCAGATTCCTTTTTGTGTGCCATCTCCTTTGTACCTAGAGCTCTTACATTGGCATCCAACGTGGGCCACAGAGAGCGGCATTGTCATTAAGGGGGGGGGGGTTCAGGAGTCTCCCAGGAGGCCAGCTACTGGCTGGGATAACGGCTCATCAAGAGCAACAACTGGCCCCCGCTCTGCAGATTCAACAAACCCAATCACAGGACCAGCGGCTGCTGGCACGGGTCTTGGAGGGCAGAGAAGAAATGGGGGCAGGTTGGCTCCCGCATGTTCGGCTGCACCGGATGGGGGAAGCCGACGACCCAGAAGCCTTCCTCACTACCTTTGAGGCGACAGTTCGGAGACTACGTGGCAGTGGCCAGGGCCATCCGGGACCGGCTCGGGTTAATCCCCGAAGCCAGTCGCCACCAGTTCCGAGTCTTGACCTATGCCACTGCGGACTGGCCATATTCCTTCGCCCATCAGCTGCTGGACCAGGCCAGGAGGTGGCTGCGGCTGGACAAACCAAGAGGCATGCTGGGGCAGGTGGTGATGGAGGCCTTCTTCCTTTGATTGAAGTACAATTCGAGCGAATTGGTCCGGAAAATGCAGAGCCATCAATTTGTACTAGTCATTATTGATTATGCAACCCGCTACAGTGCTGTTGAGCAACATCTCTGCAAAGAGTGTTAAGCAGGCACTGTTTGCGGTCATATCCCGATTGGGAATCCCTTAAACGATTCTTACTTCCACAATGCTGACAGCAGAGGCATGAGTGTAAGTAAGGACATTGACATTGTAAGGATTTTCCACAATACCATGCGTGAGGAGTTGTCAGTGATCATTTGTAGCCTAACAGTTATCATGGTCAGATGTCAAAATTGATATTGATAATAATCTTGATTCATGACATGATGTGGGATTGTATCAGTTTAGCTTCAGTTGTGTTTATCGTATGTAGGTTAACACAAGGTACAACAACAGAATGAAATGTACTGAACTAGATTCAGGTCAGCTCAGCAGTAAAATCAACCACTTGAGCAACAATAGAAAAAAAATCATAGAAATGTAACAAAAATATCGTATATTTTCAGTTATAATATAAGAGCACTCTATAAATGCAATGTGAGATCTATGTACATGAAAGTGACAAGTGTATTGCACAGTCAGAATGTATCAGACCTCGATGAATAGCGTCGGTCCTTGGAAAAGTGCATTTTTGTCGAGGCAGGGCAGGCAAGCCGGTATATACAATGAGAGGCATCAATAGGTCTGACCGTGTATCTGTTCATTTTGGCTGCCCTCGGCCATCTGCAGACACCATGGAGATTATATGACTGCTGGAGCATTCTTAGCCTGTGCTACTGGCTTACAGTCATTGTGCTAAGCGAGGCTACCTGTCCCTAACAAAATAACTCATAGTTGGACATACAATTATAACTTGGATATCGATATCGATCATTTCGTCTGACTAGGGGTAATTAGGAACATATCTTTATTACCCTAAAAGTGTAACCATCCCTTTAAAAGAAGTAATACTGGCCAATCTGGGCCGTACTCAGACATCCGGAGGGGCAGTGGTCCACGAAACGACCTGATGGCCAGGTAACTCAATTGTGTCTCACCTGTTGGCCTGCTACAATTTGTATTCAGCTTTTCAAGGAGTAACCTCCACTTGCTGCCTCTTTCAGCTCCATATCTCTCTCTCATGCATCTTTTTGTGGACATTGTAATACTGTAAGCATGTTAACTAGTTGAGATTATATGACTGCTGTGAGTTAATATTACAACTATGAATGTAATGCCAAGTTGAGTTGACAAGCTTGTGAAAAATGTACTTTTAAAGTTTCTAAAATAAGGAGACGTGTGTGAAGGAAATGTACATATATTGTTTTAGCAATTGTTCATGGCATTACGTAGTCGCTTGATTAAGACTCCCTGTAAAGGTTCTAGGCACAGAGCTACAGCACACCATGAGTTGCAGGCAACTTTCGCTGTTTTTTCGTTGGTTGGGGGGGGGTGGTTCCCGGCATCCGCCTCTCACTCCACAATAGCTCCTGCCGTCATCCTCCTACTGCAATGAAACAGACACCAGAGAACCATATCAGTTCTCTGACCAATCACCAGATTGAACACACCTGTTGCAGCCCGATGACATTTCAGAGGAATGCTTCCTCACCACCACGGCCCTTCAGCGCCCTCTACTGGACTGATGTCCGCACAGCTCACAGTGCCTTCCCCCCAAGCCGCAGGCCGGGGACATCACCGGCCAGAGACCCGCTCCCCCACCCCCCACCGGAGAGGGAGGGGAAGTCGGCCTCAACCATCTGCGACCCCGGCCCTTGGATCACCTTGAAGTTGAAAGGCTGCAAAGCCAAGTACCAAAGAGTGATCCTGGCGTTGGTCTCCTTCATTCGGTGGAGCCACTGGAGGGGCACGTGATCGGAGTAGAGGGTGAAGGCGTGGCTCAGCAAATTGGTGCAAACCGCCCACTTGATGGCAAGACACTCCTCCTCCACCATGCTGTACCGAGCCTCAAGGTCCGACAACTTGCGGCTCAGGTACAGCACCGGACGGTAGACATCCCCCTGCCGCTTGGACAGCACCACCCCCAGCCCTCGGTCTGAGGCATCCGTCTGTAGGGAGAAAGGAAAATCAAAATTAGGCGCATACAGAACCGTGTCTCCACAGAGGGCAGCTTTCAACCTCACAAACGCCACCTGACACTGCTCCGTCCACTGGACCGGATCTGGAGCACCTTTGCGGGTGAGGTCAGTCAGGGGAAGAGCCAGTTCCGAAAACCCCGGCACAAACTGCTGGTAGTAGCCAGCCAGCCCCAAGAACCCCCTAACCTCCTTTTTGGATTTGGGCCGCTGGGAAGCCTCAATCGCTGCAGTCTTCTCTATTTGTGGCCGCACCTCCCCGCCACCCAAGTGGTACCCCAGATACCGTATCTCCCTCCCAACAATCACGCACTTCTTTGGGTTGGCCGTGAGCCCCGCCTCCCGCAGCGCCCCAAACACAGCTGCCACCCTCTGCACATGCTCCGCCCAGGTGTCGCTGTAGATGGCGATGTCATCCAGTTAGGCGGCAGCATATGCAGCGTGAGGGCGCAGCACCCGGTCCATCAGGCGCTGGAAGGTGGCAGGGGCCCCAAACAACCCAAAAGGAAGCACAGTGAATTGGTAAAAACCGTGGGGAGTAGAGAAGGCCGTTTTCTCACGGTCGTCTGGCGACAAGGGAATATGCCAGTAGCCTTTGGTACAATCCAGTGTGGTGTAAAATGTAGCAGTGCCAAACCGGTCCAGGAGTTCGTCGACCCGTGGCATAGGGTACGCATCAAACGTAGAACCCTCATTTACCCTGCGGTAATCAACACAGTACCGAATAGACCCATCCCGCTTCACCACTAGCACGATGGGGCTGTTCCAAGCGCTGCTCGACTCTTCTATTACTCCCATGTCTAGCATAGCCTGAAGCTCCCGCTTCACAATTTCCTGTTTGTGAGCGGGCAATCTATAGGGACACATACGCACCTCAAACCTGCCGTCGTATCTATGTGGTGTTCTATGAGCTTGGTCTGGCCAGGCAGGGGAGAAAACACATCAGTGAACTGATTTTACAATCTGGTGGCGTCCACATGCTGGCTCGGCGAGAGACTGTCACCAACCGGAACCGGGGTGCTAGCTTTAGAATTTGGGACTTCCGGTCCGAACTAATCTCCCTCCAAAACCACCGTAGCCAGCGAGACAGGGTCCTCGTCGTTCCATTTTTTAAGGAGATTAATGTGGTATATCTGAGTGCTATTTCCCCTGTCTGAGCGAACTACCTCATAGTCTACGTCCCCCACTCGCCGTATAACCACGAAAGGCGTAATCAATTATGGCTAGCACAACTCGAAAGCCCTGTGTTCTGCGGTCTAATGGCCGGATGATATCCATGCCGATCTGCTCGAATGGTTCTTCAATCAGCGGAAGAGGGCACAACGGCGCTTTTGGAATGGCCGGGGTGTTCACCAACTGACATTGAGGGCAGGACGCACACCACTTACATACCTCAGCCCGTATCCCCGGCAAATAGAAACGGGCCATTATCCGATCGAGTGTCTTAGCGAATCCTAAGTGGCCTGCCATTGGGATGTGATGAGCCGCCTGAAACACCTCTTTCCGACGGCTTACGGGTACTAACAATTGTAGTAATTCCTCCTGCCTCTGAGAGTCACGACTCACTCTGTACAATCTATCCTTAACCAATGAAAAATATGGGTAAGATGGCGCTGCCCCTGGCCGTACCAACACGCCATCAATCTTTATCACAAGGGCGAAGCGTAGGGTGGCATCACGAGACTGCTCTAGAGGGAAATCCTCCATAGGTGGAAACGCGGGCGAAAGAGCCTTCGACGAGGGTCCCTCCCCCTCCCCCCCGGACTCGGCCAAATCGGGAGCCCCCGCATAAGCACAGAACACAGCACACATCTCAGAGGTCCCTACCTGTCGTGACCGCACCCCCACTGCCCTATCAAAACCAGGCCAATTTTTTTTACCCCCATTACGAATTTCCATGAAGACCAACGGATATTCGTGCACATCCCCATGTATACACCTAATAACACCCGTGCTGCTTCCTGCAATGCCGCAGGTCGAAACAGGCGCTCCTGGATCATGGATTGCATACACCCAGAATCCAGCAGAGCCTGGTGTGTCCCCCCTTGCAACCTTACCGGAATGCGGTACGTCACCCCTGGACCGGAGAAAGGGGTCTGCACGCCAGCGACCTGGACAACCTGGCCCACCTTCATCAGCAGGCACTCCCTCCGGAAGTGGCCAGGCCGACCGCACCGCAAGGAGCCCTCGCCTAGCGTTGGTGGACCTGTCGGTGGGGTGGTAGGAGATATAAAAGGTGCCTGCTTCGGGGAGCTGACACCGGTCTCTCCGCCCTCCATCGTTGAGGTGCTGGAACAGGTGACTACTGGGGCTGCACCGCCAGGTGGTCCTCCGCCAGGTCCACAGCTGCGTTGAGGGTGGCAGGACGGTGGCGCCAAACCCAGGCGGATGTTCGCGGTGACAGCCCCTCAGCAAATGCCTCCAACACCACCTGCTCCAACATGGCTCCAGGCTCCAGCTTGTCCGGCCGCAGCCACCTCCTGGCCCGATCCAGCAGCTGCTGGGCGTAGGCGTATGGCCGCCCTGCGGTGTCTTAGGCCAGGGCTCGGAACCAGCGGCGAGGGGCTTCGGGGTTCAACCAGAGCCGGTCCCGGATGGCCCTGGCCAACACCCCGTAGTCCACCAGGCCCACTCTGCCTCCAGCCACCCGCACGTCCGGGCCGTCGCCTCAAATGTGGCGAGGAGGGCCTCCGGGTCGTCGGCCTCCGTCATCCGGTGCAGCTGGACATGCGGCCGCGGTGCCGCCCCCTGGCCAGCTCGGCCCTCCAGGATCCGCTCCAGCAGTTGCCGGTCCTCAGTCTGGGCCTGCTGCAGTTGGAGGTTGGTTGCCACCTGCTGCTCCTGCAGGCCCATTATCCGCAACAGCAGCTGGGCCATGGGCTACTCCTGTGACATTTCTTTTTTTTCCCTTTTTTCTTAACCCTTTGACGCAGCCCCATGACCTGCCAGAGGAAAACTTCCTCACCACAACCAACCGCCACGGCCCTTAAGCGCCCTCTAATGGACGGATGTCCGCACAACCCTCACACTCACCCACTGTCATTCAAGATCAATGACAAAGGCAATAGGATTGTTATTATAATAATTAGCAGAACAGCAGACAGACAACCGAGGCAATTCACAAAAAAACTTTAACGCCTAAAAGGGGCTCATATACATAATAATGAAAATGGTTCCATCTGGTGGAGTCTTTATAGACAAGGATATTACGTATCCAACCCTGCACACAAATAATCAGGAACTTGTTGTAGCACCTATCCTTTATCCTCTCTTCAGTATGCTTTTCCTCAAAGAACAGGAAACAATTTGTGGCAGATTGTTCTCAAGGTAATCATTTATTTTCAATCAAAGTGTCAAAAAATAAGCTCACTCAACTGTTTAATACTGAGGAGTTCTAACCTTTGCCAAGAAAGCAGAATCCACAGTATAACTGTTTTAGCGTTGCTTTATCTCATCAATGAACAAAAGATTGGGGATTAGCTTTAAAAAAAATGGCATCCATAACTGTGTGCTTCCACAATGCTGACAGCAGAGGCATGAGTGTAAGTAAGGACATTGACATTTTCCAAAAAAACGTGTGAGGAGTTGTCAGTGATCATTTCTAGTCTAACAGTTATCATGGTCTGATGTCAATATTGATATTGATAATAATTCATGACATGATGAGTGATTATATCAGTTCAGTTTTAGTTTGATTTATCAATGTAGGTTAACACAGGGTACAACAACAGAATGAACTGTACTGGAGTAGGTTCAGGTCAGCTCAGCAGTAAAAACAACAACTTTAGCAACAATATAAAACAATTAAAATAAAACTGTAATAAAAATACGGAGACAATAAAGGATGTATTCAATTAAATATAAGAGCACCCTACATATGTAAAGTTTGATCTATGCACATAAAAGTGACAAGTGTACTGCACAGTGAGAATGTATCAGACCTGGATGAATAGCGGCGGTCCGTGGAAAAGTGCATTTTTGTTTAAATAGTGTAGACAAGCCGGTATATACAATGAGGGGAGCCTATTTTTGATCAGCAGCCTGATGACTTGGTGGTAAAAACTGAATTTTAGTCTGGTGGTGGTGATATATATGAGTTGGGGCAGGGAGGAAACAGAGTTACTTCCCTGTCTCTTTGACTTTGGGCTACATCACAATTGTGTGGATCTCTCTACACGTGTCTTCCTGCTGTTATGGCACATTGGCTGAGGAACTTACTGATTCTCATTCTCTGTCTTGGTAGGACACGATTTTGTATGTTTCATTAGCCATTTTAGCACTCTTTAAATCTACCTGTGAGAAAAACTTTTGGTTTTCTTCTAGATTGCAGAGGACAAGACACAGTCAATCAGCCAAGAGGAAAAGCTATTGCTACTGAGGGTGAGCTTGTAACACTTGGCTGTACATTCCAAACAATGGATACATCTCCCTATTTGTTCTGGTACAAACAAGAACTAAATGACCCCCCCAAGGTTATGTTCCGGCGGAATGCATTTGATACAAAAGAAGAGTTCTACAAAGAAAGGTTTGAAGCAAAGCTCAACATAACTGGCCAATCAGTTCCTTTGAGGATTCAGAACCTGCAGCTGTCTGACTCTGCTATGTACTACTGTGCTCTGAGGCCCACAATGACAGGAAATACAGACACACTGTGCAAAACCCCTCCATTGGCTGTAGTGTTGTTATTTGCATCCCTGGCAAAAAACCTATCTATCCTCAATCTCACTACATGTATTAATGGGTAAAATCTTAAATAACCAGATTACGGGAAAGGAAGGGAATTCTTTCCAGAAAATACTTTTATGAAATATAAGATATACGGAACATTAACATTTTTAGGATTGGTTGTGAGGGTGGGGAGGACATCCGTCCAGTAGCTGAATGTTGTTTCATTTCAGTAGGAGGATGACGACGAGAGCTGTGGAAACGAGAGGCGGATGCGGAGAGCAAGCCAGAACGACACAAGCCCAGAGACTTTGCTAACAGAGTTTAAATATCGATTCTTGATTTCTTTGTGTGCTTAGAAATCTTACAGGTGCCTGATTGGCACAGAGAGTGGCATGGTCATGAAGGGCAGGGGGGAAGGAGATGTTGCAGGAGTCTCCCATGGGCCAGCTGCTGGCTAGGAAACCAAGGCAATTCACAAAAAAACGTTAACGCCTAAAAGGGGCTCATATAAACCATAATGAAAATGGTTCTATCTGGTGGAGTCCTTATAGATAAGGATATAACGTATCCAACCCTGCACACAAATAATCAGGAACTTGCAGTAGCACATATCCTTTATCCTCTCTTCAGTCTGCTTTTCCTGATTGATCAGGAATCAATTTGTGGCACATAGTTCTGAATGTAATAATTTTTTTTCAATAAAGCAAGAAAGCAGAATCCACAGTATAACTGTTTTAGTTTTGCTTTATCTCATTAATGAACAAAAGAGTGGGGATTAGCTTTTAATAAATGGCATCCATAACTGTGTGCTTCCACAATGCTGAAAGCAGAGGCATGAGTGTAAGTAAGGACATTGACATTGTCAGGATTTTCAACAATTCCATGCGTGAGGGGTTGTCAGTGATAATTTGTTGCCTAACAGTTATCATGGTCAGATGTCAAAATTGATATGGATAATAATCATAATTCATGACATGATGAGTGATTATATCAGTTCAGTTTCAGTTTTATTTATCGTATGTAGGTTAACACAGGGTACCTGATTATATCAGTTCAGCTCAGTAGTAAAAACAACAACTTTAGCAACAATATAAAACAATTAAAATAAAACTGTACTAACAATACGGAGAGAATAAAGGATATATTCAATTAAATATAAGAGCACTCTACATATGTAAAGTGTGATCTATGCACATATAAGTGACAAGTGTATTACACAGACAGAATGTATCAGATGTGGTTGAATAGCGGCGGTCCGTGGAATAGTGCATTTTTGTCTAAACATTGTAGACAAGCCGGTATATATAATGAGGGGAATCTATTTTTGTTCAGCAGCCTGATAACCTGGTGGTGAAAACTGAATTTTAGTCTGGTGGGGATGATGTATATGAGTTGTAGTAGGGAGGAAACAGAGTTACTTCCCTGTCTCTTTGACATCTGGCTACATCACAATTGTGTGGGTCTCTTTCTACACCATTCTTACTGCTGTTATGGCACATTGGCTGAGGAACTTACTGATTCTCATTCTCTGTCTTGGTAGGACAAGATGTTTCACTAGCCATTTTTGCACCCTTTAAATTTACATGTGATAAACAATTTATGTTTTCTTCTAGATTGCAGAGGACAAGACACAGTCAATCAGCCAAGAGGAAAAGCTATTGCTACTGAGGGTGAGCTTGTAACACTTGGCTGTACATTTAAAACAACAGATGCAAATCCCACTTTGTTCTGGTACAAACAAGAACAAAATGACCCCCCCAAGTTTATGCTCCTGCGGGTCACATTTGAAAGTGGGGATATGACAGAAGAGTTCTACAAAGAAAGGTTTGAAGCCAAGCTCAACATAACGGGCCAATCATTTCCTTTGAGGATTAAGAACCTGCAGCTGTCTGACTCCGCTATGTACTACTGTGCTCTGAGGCCCACAATGACAGGAAATGCAGACACACTGTGCATAAACCCTCCGTTGGCTGTAGTGGGTTTTTTTTTTATCCCCGGCAAAACCTATCTATCCTCAATCTCACTACATGTATTAATGGGTAAAAACTTAAATAACCAGATTACGGAAAATGAAGCGAAGAAACATTCATGAAATACAAGAAATATGGAACACGAACATTTGTAGAATATTGTGAGAGTTTGGCGGACATCCGTCCTGTAGAGGGCGCTGAAGGACCATTGTGGCGAGAAAGCATTCCTCTGACAGGTTGCAACAGGTGTGTTCAATCAGGTGATTAGTCAGAGGACTTCTATATAAAGGTGTCTGTATCATTGCAGTAAAAGGGTGACAGCGAGAGCAGTGGGAGCAAGAGGCAGAAGTGGAGAGCAAGCCAGAGCAGCACAAAGCCAATCCTTGGGAGACCTTGCTAAGTTTAAATAAAGGGTTATTTTACTCCCGATTCCTTTGTGTACCATCTCCTTTGTACCTCGAGCTCTTACATTGGCATCCAACGTGGGCCACAGAGAGCGGCATTGTCATTAAGGTGCGGGGGGTTCAGGAGTCTCCCATGGGCCAGCTGGGATAACGGCTCATCAAGAGCAAAAGCAGGCCCCCGCTCTGCAGATTCAACAAACCCAATCGGAGGACCAGCGGCTGCTGGCACGGGTCTTGGAGGGCAGAGCAGACCAGGGGGCAGGTTGGCTCCCGCATGTTCGGCAGCACCGGGTGGGGAGGCCGACGACCCAGAAGCCTTCCTCACCACTTTTGACGCAACAGCTCGGAGACTACGTGGCAGTGGCCGGGGCCATCCGGGACCGGCTCGGGTTAATCCCCGAAGCCCATCGCCGCCAGTTCCGAGTCATGACCTATGACACTGCGGACTGGCCATATTCCCACGCCCAGCAGCTGCTGGACCAGGCCAGGAGGTGGCGGCGGCCGGACAAGCCAGGAGGCATGCTGGGACAGGTGGTGATGGAGGCCTTCACAGAGGGGCTGCCAGCGCAACGATCCGCCTGGGTCCGGGGCCATGTCCCACCACCCTCAGTGTAGACCAGTGGACCTGGTGGAGGACCACCTGGTGGTGCAGCCCCAGCCGCCGCCTGTTCTAGTACCTCACTGGTGGAGGGCCGAGAGACCAGTGCCAGCTCCCCGGAGCAGGCGCCCAAGTCACGTCCTGGGGGAAGGTGGGAGGCAGACACCTTTTCCACCCCACCGACTGGTAAACGCATTCCCCCCATGGAGGATTTCCCTCTTGAGCAGTCTCGGAATACCACCCTACGCTTCGCCCTTAGCCAAATTATGAAAATTGATGGCGTGTTGGTACGGCCAGGGGCAGCGCCGTCTTACCCATGTTTTTAATTGGTTAGAGTCAGATTGTATAGAGTGAGTCGTGACACCCAGAGGAAGGGAGAATTACTGAGTTTGTTAGTACCAGTAAGCTGTCGGAAAGTATTTCAGGCGGCTCATTACAATCCAATGGCAGGCCTGGGTTTAAACTTTGCCGGGGATACGGGCTGAGGTACGTAAGTGGTATGCATCCTGCCCGGAAAGTTAGTGAACTCCCTGGCCAGTTCTTAAACACATTTGTCCCTTCTTCCTCTGATTGAAGTGCCATTCCAGCGGATTGGTGTGAATATCATTGGGTACTTGGACCGAAGCACGCAGCGCTATCCATTTGTACTAGTCATTATTGATTACGCAACCCGCTACCCTGAAGCAGTGCCGTTGCGCAACATTTCTGCAAAGAGTGTTACGCAGGCACTGTTTGCGGTCATCTGCCGATTTGGAGTCCCTAAAACGATTCCTACTGCACAGGGCCCAAACTTTATGTCACGTACATTCAAGGAGCTTTACGGGTTATTGGGAATTCAGGTTGTTCGGACCAGCGTCTATCACCCTCACCCCCACAGACGAGCTGTGCGAGCTCTTCAATAAAATGCTGAAAACCATGATCCGTAAATGTATACAAGATGACCATCAAGACGGTCCAAATTGGCATTAATGGCTAGATTCTCTGTTATTCGGCGTGATAAAAGATCCCTCGGCTTCCACAGGGTTTTCCCCTTTGGGCTATTATACGGGTGACAGCCCTGAGGTGTCCTAGACCTGGTTAAAGAAAGCTGGGAGGGCGGCATAGGTGGAGTTTACGGGGAGGCAGGAGGGGCAGTGCAAGAGCCGGTGCTGAACCTACCATTGGACATCTCCCCTACCCCCATATATGTTATAAGCCACGCCCACTAGTCCAACCATCGGTCAAATCACAATCTTCTCTTAGTTATTGACTTAGACTCTCCCCTAGAGCATATGTATAAAGTTCCATGTGAATTGTACATTAGTATCAAGAGGTATGAAAATATGGCATTTAAAGCGCCCCCTAAAGGCTGTTGTGAAAATAACTTTGCAGGTATTATCCAAGATGGCCGGTTTCATTGGCTTATAGCTATCACGAGCTTTGGCTGGTTAGTCTGGCTTATACAACATTTGTATACCATGGTCCAATGATGCTACATACCAAATGTGTTAACGTTTGGAGAAACAGATACAAAGTTCTATTAATTTAAGTGTTTTTCACACAATTCAAAATGTCGAGAAAAATGTTCCAGACGGACCTTGAGGTCCCCAGAGGCTTGTTTGTTCATCATGTGGAGATGGACCTAGGTGCAGAATGTGGTGAATCTAAGTCATATGGTGTAGGAGATATGGCCTGTCAAAGAATACATTTTGTAACATTTGTTACAATGCCACCATGTTGTCAATGTGGTCTTCTTTGGTTTGGGAGTAGCGGTTACCCGTACGGACTAGCATGCAAAGTTTCAAGTCTCCAGCATAAAACAGCTCACAGAAAATTGAGCAACGGCAGAAGAAGAAAAAAGGAAATAATAATTTGCACAAGATCAATCCCAGAAGACTATCCGAGGGCAAAGGCGGACCTTCCATTGGCAAATGAGGGATCCCTCCATAATATTCAGCCTGGTGATGGGTGGTAGTGTAGGATCTGTGTCAACGGTTTTGGAAGCAACCACGGTGGATTGCCTTTCAAAGTAATCCTGGTGACTTAGACTGAAATGAGTGTAGCTGAGAGAGAAACCTGGATTCATCTGTAGACGCCATGGATTGAACTGCATTGTGCCTCTGTTACTACTAAAGACCGTTGTGCGAGTAAAGACTGTCGCATCCTCCCCTGATCGCCCTAGACTGGGATAAAACCTTGGGTCGTGTGCTTGCGAGGACCAGAGGCAGAGCCTCCAGTTGGCCATGGGAAAAGGTACCTACTCCCAAAATCCCAGTGATCGTACTTATAGCTGATTTAGGAGAGTGCACTAGTCAGTGACAGTTACACCTTCAAACCACTGAACAGACAATCCACACCTCAAACATTGGCGGGGAGGGATGTTGTCTCAACACAAGCGGGCGGCTTGGTCTGTGGGCCATAGAACAGACCTGGGGGTCTAGATTTGTTTTCATTGTGTTTGTGGTGGGGAGGGTCGTTGTTTAGACCATCAAATACATCTTAAAGAAACTCCGAAACTATGTAATTTACGTGTACTGTGTTATGTATCTTCTGTATTTCACACGTGTAGAAATAAAAATGCATGAGTGAGAAGTTGTTCACAACTATGAATGTAATGCCAAGCTGAGTTGACAAGCTTGTGAAAAACAATTCAATTCAACAATTCAACTCTCTAAAATAAGGAGACGTGTGTGAAGGAAATGTACATATATTGTTTTAGGAATTGTTCAGTGCATTACGTATTTGCTTGATGAAGACTCGTTCACTGTCATTCCAGATTAATGACAAAGGCAATAGGATTGTTATTATAATAATTGGCAGAACAGCAGACAGAAAACCGAGCCAATTCACAAAAAAACGTTAACGCCTAAAAGAGGATTATATAAACCATAATGAAAATGGTTCCAACTGGTGGAGTTTTTATAGACAAGGATATAACGTATCCAACCCTGCACACAAATAATCAGGAACTAGTACTAGCACATCAACTTTATCCTGTCTTCAGTCTGCTTTTCCTGAAAGAACAGGAAACAATTTGTGGCTCATTGTTTTCAATGTAATGATTGTTTTTCAATTACAACTTCAAAAATATGCTCACCCAACTTTTTATGACTGAGTGCTAACCTCTGCCAAGAAAGCAGAATCCTCAGTATAACTGTTTTAGTGTTGCTTTATTTCATTAATGAACAAAAGAGTGGGGATTAGCTTTTACAAAATGGCATCTATAACTCCACTATAACTCTGCTGAGAGTTGAGGCTTGAGTGCAAGTAAGGACATTAACATTGTCAAGATTTTCCACGATACCATGCGTGAGGAGTTGTCAGTGATAATTTGTAGTCTTACAATTATCATGGTTAGATGTAAAATTGCAAAGTCTAGCTGTTCAGAAAGTAGGCTACATTTTTATATTATTATTTGCAAGGGTCCAAATTAAGTACTTTTCACCCTTAATTGCACCTGTTGCAATGTTACCTATAAGTAAATACTGCATTTGGTTATGGTGTTACATTTTGCAAACTACATTACATTACCTTCCTACTTAGCTTATGTGCACGTATTGAAAATAGTAGACAACAGCGACATGGGTAGTGATTCAGTGAATGATTGTATGTGCCTGACAACCCCAAATAATCTACATATGTGAGGTACGAGATATAAGAGAAGGTAACCTGCCTAAAGTCAGTTATAAGAAAAACGCTAGAGAAAATTTTAAAAACATGAATGCTCAACAAGAAAATGATTTTAGGGATACGTTTTATCAAAACCAACCACTGTCAAAGGTACCATGTTGAAATCCTTTCCTGTGTGTGACGGCAGAATTATTTGTCTCAAACTTCAGACAAAGTGGATGCTCGGAAAGTTATTCAATTATAAAAAAAATTCTGTGTGATTATCTTATTTCTGAATCCTCACATTTATCTAACGAAGCATTGGAAACAACAGTATTACACAAACACCCTCTTTGCTGTCTGGGGATTTCCATATTGAAAATAATCTTGATTCATGACATATGATAAGTAATGCAGAGAATATTATATCAGTTGAGTTTCAGTTTTATTAGTCATTTGTAGGGTAGCAAAGGGTACAACAACAGAAGGGAATGTACTGGACTAGATTCAGGTCAGCTCAGCAGTAAAAACAACAACTTTAGCAACAATATAAAACAATTAAAATGAAACTGTTACAAAAATATGGAGAAAATAAGGGATATATTCAATGAAATATATGAGCACTCTACATAATTAATGTGAGATCAATGTACATAAAAGTGACAAGTATATTGCACAGACAGTATGTATCAGACCTGGATGAATAGTGGCGGTCCGTGGAATAGATCATTTCTGTCTACACAGTATAGTCAAGCTGGTATATACAATGAGGGGAACCTACTTCGTGAGTTCAGCAGCCTTATGACCTGGTGGTGAAAACTGAATTTTAGTCTGGTGGTGGTGATGTATATGAGTTGTGGAAGGGAGGAAACAGAGTTACTTCCCTGTCTCTTGACATTTGGCTACATCACAATTGTGTGGGTCTCTTTCTACACCATTCTTACTGCTGTTATGGCACATTGGCTGAGGAACTTACTGATTCTCATTCTCTGTCTTGGTAGGACAAGATGTTTCACTAGCCATTTTTGCAACCTTTAAATTTACATGTGATAAACAATTTTGGTTTTCTTCTAGATTGCAGAGGACAAGACACAGTCAATCAGCCAACAGGAAAAGCTATTGCTACTGAGGGCGAGCTTGTAACACTTGGCTGTACATTTAAAACAACGAATGCAAATCCCACTTTGTTCTGGTACAAACAAGAACAAAATGATCCCCCCAAGGTTATGCTCCAGCGCAGCAAATTTGAAAGTGGGGATACGACAGAAGAGTTCTACAAAGAAAGGTTTGAAGCCAAGCTCAACATATCTGGCCAATCAATTCCTTTGAGGATTGAGAACCTGCAGCTGTCTGACTCTGCTATGTACTACTGTGCTCTGAAGCCCACAATGACAGGAAATACAGACACAGTGTGCATAAACCCTTCTGTTGACTGTATAGTGTTATGTTTGTATCCCTGGCAAAACCAGGAATACAATCCTTAATCTCACTAATGTATACATGTATTAATGGGTACAATCTTAACCGGATTACGGGAAAGTAAGGAATTTCTTTCCTGAAAATAACATTCATGAAATAACAGAAATACGGAACACAAGCATTTGTAGGATGTTGTGAGGGTGGGGCAGACATCCGTCCAGTAGAGGACGCAGATGGACCGTGGTGGCATGGAAACATTCCTCTAACAGGTCACCAGGTTGCAACAGGTGTGTTCAATCAGTTGATTAGTCAGAGGACTGTTTCATGTCATTAGGAGGATGACGGCGAGAGCTGTGGGAGCAAGAGGCGGATGCGGAGAGCAAGTCAGAGCCACACAAGCCCGGAGACTTTGCTAACAGAGTTTAAATAAAGGATGAATTTCTCCCGATTCCTTTGTGTGCCTAGAAATCTTACATATGCGCCCGATGGGCACAGAGAGTGGCATGGACATTAAAGGGTGGGGGAAAGAGGAGATGTTTCTGGAGTCTCCCATGGGTCAGCTGCTGGCTAGGATGATGGCTCTTAGAGAGCAACAGCTGGTCCCCGCTCTGCAGATGCAACAAACCCAATCGGAGGACCGGCGGCTGCTGGCACGGGTCTTGGAGGGCAGGTCGGCTCCCGCATGTTCGGCTGCACCGGATGGGGGAAGCCGACGACCCAGAAGCCTTCCTCACTACCTTCCTCACTACCTTTGAGGCGACAGCTCGGAGATTACGTGGCAGTGGCCGGGGCCATCCGGGACCGGTTCGGGTTAATCCCCGAAGCCCATCGCCGCCAGTTCCGAGTCATGACCTATGACACTACGGACTGCCCATATTCCTACACCCATCAGCTGCTGGACCAGGCCAGGAGGTGGCTGCGGCCGGACAAGCCAGGAGGCATGCTGGGGCAGGTGGTGATCGAGGCCTTCACAGAGGGGCGGCCAGCGCAAAGATCCTCCTGGGTCTGGTGCCATGTCCCACCACCCTCAGTGTAGACCAGTGGACTTGGTGGAGGACCACCGGGTGGTGCAGCCCCAGCCGCCGCCTGTTCTAGCACCTCACTGGTGGAGGGCGGAGAGACCAGTGCCAGCTCCCCGGAGCAGCCCCGAAGTCATGCCCTGGGGGAAGGTGGGAGGAAGATACCTTTTCCACCCCACCGACTGGTAAACGCATTCCCCCCATGGAGGATTTTCCTCATGAGCAGTCTCGGAATACCACCCTACGGTTCGCCCTTAGCCAAATTATGAAAATTTATGGTGTGTTGGTACAGCCAGGGGCAGCGCCGTCTTACCCGTATTTTTCATTGGTTAGGGTCAGATTGTATAGAATGAGTCGTGACACTCAGAGGCAGGTAGAATTACTGCGTTTGTTAGTACCAGTAAACTGTCGGAAAGTATTTCAAGCGGCTCATTACAATCCAATGGCAGGCCTGGTTTAACTTTGCAGGGGATACTGGCTGAGGTACGTAAGTGGTGTGCATCCTACCCGGAATGTTAGTGAATGCCCTTGCCATTCCAAAAGCACTGTTGTGCCTTCTTCCGCTGATTGAAGTGCCATTTGAGCGGATTGGAGTGAATATAATTGGATCATTGGGTCATTTGACCGAAGCACGCAGGGCTATGAATTTGTACTAGTTATTATTGATTACGCAACCCGCTACCCTGAAGCAGTTCCGCTGCGCAACATCTCTGCAAAGAGTGTTACTGTTTGCGGTCATCTCCCCATTGGGAATCCCTAAAACGATTCTTACGGCACAGGACCCAATCTTTATGTCACGTGAATTCAAGGAGCGTTACGGGTTATTTGGAATTCTGGTTATTTGGACCAGCGTCTATCACCCCAAGATGGCCGGTTTCATTGGCTTATAGCTATCAAGAGCTTTGGCCGGATAGTCTGGCTTATACGACATTTGTATACCATGGTCCAATGATGCTACATACCAAATTTGGTAAAGTTTGGAGAAACAGATACAAAGTTCTATTCATTTAAGTGTTTTTCACAAAATTCAAAATGTCGAGAAAAATATTCCAGACGGACCTTGAGGCCCCCAGAGGCTTGTTTGTTCATCATGTGGAGATGGACCTAGGTGCAAAATGTGGTGACTCTAAGTCACATGGTGTAGGAGATATGGCCTGTCAAAGAATACATTTTGTAACGTTTGTTACAACGCCACCATGTGGTCAATGTGGTCTTCTTTGGTTTGGGAGTAGCGGTTACCGGTACGGACCAGCATGCAAAGTTTCCAGCATAAAACAGCTCACAGAAAATTGAGCAACAGCAGAAGAAGAAAAAAGAAAATAATAATAATAGGGAAGAATGAAGCGGTGCAATAACTATAAGGGTATAGCCCTTCGGGCTATGACCCTTAGTATAATAAATAATGACAATACAGGACATATATAGTATCTCAGTGAAAAAGTACTTTTCTTATTCTGTTGACCCTCGACTAATCTGTGGAGTTTATGAATAGATTTGCATAAGGTCAATGCCAGAAGACTATCCGAGGGCAAAGGCGGACCTTCCATTGGCAAATGAGGGAACCCTCCATAATTTTCAGCTTGGTGATGGGTGGTCGTGTAGGATCTGTGTCAACGGTTTTGGAAGCAACCACGGTGGATTGCCTTTCAAAGTCCTCCTGGTGACGTAGACTGAAATGAGTGTAGCTGAGAGAGAAACCTGGATTCATGTGCAGACGCCATGGATTGAACTGCATTGTGCCTCTGTTACTACTTATGACCCTTGTGCTAGTAAAGACTGTCACATCCTCCCCTGATCGCCCTAGACTGGGATAAAACCTTGGGTCGTGTGCTTGCGAGGACCAGAGGCAGAGCCTCCAGTTGGCCATGGGAAAAGGTACCTACTCCCAAAATCCCAGTGATCGTACTTATAGCTGATTTAGGAGAGTGCACTAGTCAGTGACAGTTACACCTTCAAACCACTGAACAAACAATCCACACCTCAAACATTGGCGGGGAGGGATGTTGTCTCAACACAAGCGGGCTGCTTGGTCTGTGGGCCATAGAACAGACCTGGGGGTCTAGATTTGTTTTCATTGTGTTTGTGGTGGGGAGGGTCGTTGTTTAGACCATCAAATACATCTTAAAGAAACTCTGAAACTATGTAATTTACGTGTACTGTTTTATGTATCTTCTGTATTTCACACGTGTAGAAATAAAAATGCATAAGTGAGAAGTTGTTGTTATTCAAATATACACAGTTGGACCCATTTTTAGAGGCAACACCATTGTTTTACCTTGTGTTGGGTAGGCAGCCATGCAACACTAGGTCTGACCGTGTATCTGTTCATTTTGGACGGAGCCATGTTAGCCTGTGCTACTGGCTTACAGTCATGGTGCTATCAAAATAACTCATAGTTGGACATACAATTATAACTTGGATATCGATCATTTTGTCTGACTAGGGGTAATTAGGAACATATCTTATTTCCCCAAAAGTGTAACCATCCCTTTAAAGGAAGTAATACTGGCCAATCAAGGCCGTACTCAGACATCCTGAAGGGCATTGGTCCACGAAACAACCTGATGGCCAGGTAACTCAATCATGTCTCACCTGTTGGCCTGCTACAATTTGTATTCAGCTTTGCAAGGAGTAACCTCCTCTTGCTGCCTCTTTCAGCTCCATATCTCTCTCTTGCCTCTTTTTGTTGACATTGTAATAATGTAAGCATGTTGACTAGATGAGATTATATGACTGCTTTGAGGTAACCTTACAACTATGTAATGTAATGCCAAGCTGAGTTGACAAGCTTGTGAAAAGCTAACTTTTAAACTCTCTAAAATAAGGAGACGTGTGTGAAGGAAATGTACATATATTGTTTTAGCAATTGTTCATGGCATTACGTATTTGCTTGATAAAGATTTGCCCACTGTCATTCCAGATTAATGACAAAGGCAATAGGATTGTTATTATAATAATTAGCAGAACAGCAGACAGACAACCGAGGCAATTCACAAAAAAACGTTAACACCTAAAAGAGGATTACGTAAACCATAATGAAAATGGTTCCATCTTGTGGAGTCTTCATAGACAAGGAAATAATGTATCCAACCCTTCACACAAATAATCAGGATCTCTTTGTAGCACCTATCCTTTATCCTCTCTTCAGTCTGCTTTTCCTTAAAGAACAGGACAACAATTTGTGGCACATTGTTCTCAATGTGATAATTTTTTTTCAATCAAAAAGTCAAAAAAGAAGCTCACTCAACTTTTCAATACTGATGAGTGCTAACCTTTGCCAAGAAAGCAGAATCCTCAGTATACCTGTTTTAGCGTTGCTTTTTCTGATTAATGAACAAAAGAGTGGGAATTAGCTTTTACAAAATTGCATCCATAACTGTGTTATTCCACAATGCTGACAGCAGAGGCATGAATGTAAGTAAGGACATTGACATTGTCAGGATTTTCCACAATACCATGTGTGAGGAGTTGTCAGTGATAATTTGTAGTCTAACAGTTATCATGGTCAGATGTCAATATTGTTATTGATAATAATCATAATTCATGGCATGATGAGTGATTATATCAGTTCAGTTTCAGTTTAATTTATCGATGTAGGTTAACACAGGGTACAACATAATAAACTTTACTGGACTAGGTTCAGGTCAGCTCTGCAGTATAAACAACAACTTTAGGAACAATATAAAACAATTAAAATAAAACTGTACTAAAAATACGCAGAGAATAAAGGATATATTCAATTAAATATAAGAGTACTCTACAAATGTAAAGTGTGATCTATGCACATAAAAGTGACAAGTGTATTACACAGACAGAATGTATCAGACCTGGAGGAATAGCGGCGGTCCGTGGAAAAGTGCATTTTTGTCTAAACTGTAGACAAGCCGGTAAATACAATGAGGGGAACCAATTTTGTGAGTTCAGCAGCCTTATTACCTGATGGTAAAAACTGGATTTTAGTCTGGTGGTGGTGATGTATATGAGTTGGGGCAGGGAAGAAACAGAGTTACTTCCATGTCTCTTTGACATTGGGCTACATCACAATTGTGTGGATCTCTCTACACGTTTCTTCCTGCTGTTATGGCACATTGGCTGAGGAACTTACTGATTCTCATTCTCTGTCTTGGTAAGACAAGATTTTGATGTTGTGTGGGTTGGGCGGACGGCGGACATCCGTCCAGTAGAGACCAGTAGAGCATGTTAACTCGATGAGATTATATGACTGCTGTGAGGCAACATTACAACAAGGAATGTAACGCCAAGCTGAGTAAACAAGCTTGTTAATAGCTAACTTTTAAAGTCTATGGCACATTGTTCTCAAAGTAATAATGGTTTTTCAATCAAAAAGTCTAAAAACAAGCTCACTCAACTTTTCATTTCTGATGAGTGCTAACCTTTGCCAAGAAAGAAGAATCCACAGTATAACTGTTTTAGCGTTGCTTTATCTCATTAACGAACAAAAGAGTGGAGATTAGCTTTTAAAAAATGGCATCCATAACTGTGTGCTTCTACAATGCTGACAGAAGGCATGAGTGTAAATACGGACATTGACATTGTCAGGATTTTCCACAATACCATGTGTGAGGAGTTGTCAGTGATGATTTGTAGCCTAACAGTTATCATTTGTGTCTAAGCAGTGTAGAGAAGCCGGTATATACAATCAGGGGAACCTATTTTTGTTCAGCAGCCTGATGACCTGGTGGTGAAAACTGAATTTTAGTCTGGTGGTGGTGATGTATATGAGTTGCGTCAGGGAGGAAACAGAGTTACTTCCCTGTCTCTTTGACATTGGGCTACATCACAATTGTGTGGATCTCTCTACACGTTTCTTCCTGCTGTTATGGCACATTGGCTGAGGAACTTACTGATTCTCATTCTCTGTCTTGGTAAGACAAGATTTTGTATGTTTTATTAGCCATTTTAGCACCCTTTAAATCTACCTGTGATAAACAAATTTAGTTTTTTTCTAGATTGCAGAGGACAAGACACAGTCAATCAGCCTACAGGAACAGCTATTGCTACTGAGGGTGAGCTTGTAACACTTGGCTGCACCTTTAAAAGTGCTGCATCTCCCTATTTGTTCTGGTACAAACAAGAACTAAATGACCTCCCCAAGGTTATGCTCCAGCGGAGCGCATTTGAAAGTGGGGATATGACAGAAGAGTTCTACAAAGAAAGGTTTGAAGCCAAGCTCAACATACCTGGCCAATCAGTTCCTTTGAGGATTAAGAACCTGCAGCTGTCTGACTCTGCTATGTACTACTGTGCTCTGAGGCCCACAATGACAGGAAATACAGACATACTGTGCATAAACCCTCCATTGGCTGCATAGTGTTGTGTTTGTATCCCTGGAAAAACCTATCTATCCTCAATCTCACTAATATATACATGTATTAATGGGTAAAAACTTAAATAACCAGATCAGAGGAAATTAAGGGAATTTTTTCCTGACAAAAAACATTTGTGACATATGAGACATACGGAACATTAACATTTTTATGATATTGTGAGGGTTGGGCAGACATCCGTTCAGTGCTCCAGATCCGGTCAATCGGACGGAGCAGTGTCAGTGTTTGTGAGGTTGAAAGCTGCCCTCTGTGGAGACACGGTTCTGTATGCGCCTAATTTAGATGTTCCTTTCTCCCTACAGACGGATGCCTAGAACCAATTGCTGGGGGCGGTGCTGTCCCAGCCGCAGGGGGATGTCGACCGTCCGGTGCTGTACCTGAGCCGCAAGTTGTCGGACTTTGAGGCTCGGTACAGCACAGTGGAGACCAAGTGTCTGTCCATCAAGTGGGTGGCAGGCACCCTCCGCTACTATCTGCTGGGGTGCACCTTCACCCTCTACTCTGATCACACACGCCTGCAGCGGCTCCACCGAATGAAGGAGACCAATGCCGGGATCTCTCATTGGTACTTGACTTTGCAGCTCAACTTCACGATGATGATGATTTCCTCTGCCGCTCCGGAGGGATGGGGGGGGGGGGGGGTTGCTGGTCGGTGATGTCCCTGGCCTGCGGCTTAAGATGGACGCACTGTGAGAAGGACCGTGACACAGAGGAAGCATTCCTCAGACAGGTCACCAGGTTGCAACAGGTGTGTTCAATCAGCGGATTAGTCAAAGGACTGCTATATAGGTGCTAGCTGCCTGTTTTGTTTCAGTAGGAGGATGGTGGATGAGAGCTGAGTTGGAGAGAGTCCTGATGTAAAGTGTGATCTATGCACATAAAAGTGGCAAGGGTATTGCACAAACAGACCTGGATGAATAGCGGCGGCCCGTGGAATAATACATTTTTGTCTAAACAGCGTAGACAAGCCGGTATATATAATGAGGGGAACCTATTTTTGATCAGCAGCCTGATGACCTGGTGGTGAAAACTGAATTTTAGTCTGGTGGTGGTGATGTATATGAGTTGTGGCAGGTAGGACACAGAGTTACTTCCCTGTCTCTTTGACATTGGGCTACATCACAATTGTGTGGATCTCTCTGCACGTTTCTTCCTGCTGTTATGGCACTTTGGCTGAGGAACTTACTGATTCTAATTTTCTGTCTTGGTAGGACACGATTTTGTATGTTTCATTAGCCATTTTAGCACTCTTTAAATCTACCTGTGAGAAACTTTTGGTTTTCTTCTAGATTGCAGAGGACAAGACACAGTCAATCAGCCAACAGGAAAAGCTATTGCTACTGAGGGTGAGCTTGTAACACTTGGCTGTACATTCCAAACAACGGATACATCTCCCTATTTGTTCTGGTACAAACAAGAACTAAATGACCGCCCCAAGTTAATGCTCCAGCGGGTCACATTTGAAAATGGGGATACGACAGAAGAGTTCTACAAAGAAAGGTTTGAAGCCAAGCTCAACATACCGGGCCAATCAGTACCTTTGAGGATTCAGAAGCTACAGCTGACTGACTCCGCTATGTACTACTGTGCTCTGAGGCCCACAATGACAGAAAATGCAGACACACTGTGCATAAACCCTCTGTTGGCTGTAGTGTTATGTTTGTATCCCTGGCAATCTATCCTCAATCTCACTACATGTATTAATAGGTAAAAACTTAAATAACCAGATTACGGAAAATGAAGCGAAAACACATTCATGAAATATGGAACATGAACATTTGTAGGATGTAGTGAGAGTTGGGCGGACATCCGTCCTGTAGAGGGCGTTGAAGGACCATGGTGGCGAGAAAGCATTCCTCTGACAGGTCACCAGGTTGCAACAGGTGTGTTCAATAAGGTGATTAGTCAGAGGACTTCTATATAAAGGTGTCTGTTTCATTTCAGTAAGAGGGTGACAGCGAGAGCTGTGGGAGCAAGAGACCGAAGTGGAAAGCAAGCCAGAGCAGCACAAAGTCAATCCTCGGGAGACTTTGCTAAGTTTCAATGAAGGGTCACTTTACTTCTGATTCCTTTGTGTGCCGTCTCCTCTGTTTCTAGAGCTCTTAGATTGGTGTCCAACGTGGGCAACAGAGAGCGGCATGATCATTAAAGGGGGAGAGGGGGGACATGTTTCAGGAGTCTCCCATGGGCCAGCTGCTGGCTAGGATGATGGCTCATCAAGAGCAACAGCTGAATCCCACTCTGCAGATGCAACAAACCCAATCAGAGGACCGCCAGCTGCTGGCACGGGTCGTAAAGTATTTCAATCATTACAATCCAATGGCAGGCCTTGGTTTAAACTTTGCCGGGGATACGGGCTGAGGTACGCATCCTGCCCGGAATGTTAGTGAATGCCCTGGCCAGTTCTTAGACACATTTGTCCCTTCTTCCTCTGATTGAAGTGCCATTCCAGCGGATTGGTGTAAATATCATTGGGTACTTGGACCGAAGCACGCAGCGCTATCCATTTGTACTAGTCATTATTGATTACGCAACCCGCTACCCTGAAGCAGTGCCGTTGCGCAACATTTCTGCAAAAAGTGTTACGCAGGCACTGTTTGCGGTCATCTGCCGATTTGGAGTCCCTAAAACGATTCCTACTGCACAGGGCCCAAACTTTATGTCACGTACATTCAAGGAGCTTTACGGGTTATTGGGAATTCAGGTTGTTCGGACCAGCGTCTATCACCCTCACCCCCACAGACGAGCTGTGCGAGCTCTTCAATAAAATGCTGAAAACCATGATCCGTAAATGTATACAAGATGACCATCAAGACGGTCCAAATTGGCATTAATGGCTAGATTCTCTGTTATTCGGCGTGATAAAAGATCCCTCGGCTTCCACAGGGTTTTCCCCTTTGGGCTATTATACGGGTGACAGCCCTGAGGTGTCCTAGACCTGGTTAAAGAAAGCTGGGAGGGCGGCATAGGTGGAGTTTACGGGGAGGCAGGAGGGGCAGTGCAAGAGCCGGTGCTGAACCTACCATTGGACATCTCCCCTACCCCCATATATGTTATAAGCCACGCCCACTAGTCCAACCATCGGTCAAATCACAATCTTCTCTTAGTTATTGACTTAGACTCTCCCCTAGAGCATATGTATAAAGTTCCATGTGAATTGTACATTAGTATCAAGAGGTATGAAAATATGGCATTTAAAGCGCCCCCTAAAGGCTGTTGTGAAAATAACTTTGCAGGTATTATCCAAGATGGCCGGTTTCATTGGCTTATAGCTATCACGAGCTTTGGCTGGTTAGTCTGGCTTATACAACATTTGTATACCATGGTCCAATGATGCTACATACCAAATGTGTTAACGTTTGGAGAAACAGATACAAAGTTCTATTAATTTAAGTGTTTTTCACACAATTCAAAATGTCGAGAAAAATGTTCCAGACGGACCTTGAGGTCCCCAGAGGCTTGTTTGTTCATCATGTGGAAATGGACCTAGGTGCAGAATGTGGTGAATCTAAGTCATATGGTGTAGGAGATATGGCCTGTCAAAGAATACATTTTGTAACATTTGTTACAATGCCACCATGTTGTCAATGTGGTCTTCTTTGGTTTGGGAGTAGCGGTTACCCGTACGGACTAGCATGCAAAGTTTCAAGTCTCCAGCATAAAACAGCTCACAGAAAATTGAGCAACGGCAGAAGAAGAAAAAAGGAAATAATAATAATAGGGAAGAATGAAGCGGTGCAATAACTATAAGGGTATAGCCTTTCGGGCTATGACCCTTAATAAAATAAATAATAACAATATAGGACATATATAGTATCTCAGTGAATCAGTACTTTTCTTATTCTGTTTACCCTCGACTAATCTGTGGGGTTTATGAATAGATTTGCACAAGATCAATGCCAGAAGACTATCCGAGGGCAAAGGCGGACCTTCCATTGGCAAATGAGGGATCCCTCCATAATATTCAGCCTGGTGATGGGTGGTAGTGTAGGATCTGTGTCAACGGTTTTGGAAGCAACCACGGTGGATTGCCTTTCAAAGTAATCCTGGTGACTTAGACTGAAATGAGTGTAGCTGAGAGAGAAACCTGGATTCATCTGTAGACGCCATGGATTGAACTGCATTGTGCCTCTGTTACTACTAAAGACCGTTGTGCGAGTAAAGACTGTCGCATCCTCCCCTGATCGCCCTAGACTGGGATAAAACCTTGGGTCGTGTGCTTGCGAGGACCAGAGGCAGAGCCTCCAGTTGGCCATGGGAAAAGGTACCTACTCCCAAAATCCCAGTGATCGTACTTATAGCTGATTTAGGAGAGTGCACTAGTCAGTGACAGTTACACCTTCAAACCACTGAACAGACAATCCACACCTCCACCACCAACATTGGCGGGGAGGGATGTTGTCTCAACACAAGCGGGCGGTTTGGTCTTTGGGCCATAGAACAGACCTGGGGGTCTAGATTTGTTTTCATTGTGTTTGTGGTGGGAAGGGGCGTTGTTTAGACCATCAAATACATCTTAAAGAAACTCCGAAACTATGTAATTTACGTGTACTGTGTTATGTATCTTCTGTATTTCACACGTGTTGAAATAAAAATGCATAAGTGAGAAGTTGTTGTTGTTCAAATATACACAGTTGGACCCATTTTTAGAGGCAACACCATTGTTTTACCTTGTGTTGGGTAGGCAGCCATGCAACACTAGGTCTGACTGTGTATCTGTTCATTTTGGACGGAGCCATGTTAGCCTGTGCTACTGGCTTGCAGTCATGATGCAATAGCTAGGCTATCTTTCCCTATCAATATAACTCAAAGTTGGACATACAATTATAACTTGGATATCAATCATTTTGAGGTAACATTACAACTATGAATGTAATGCCAAGCTGAGTTGACAAGCTTGTGAAAAACAACTTTTAAACTCTCTAAAATAAGGAGACGTGTGTGTGAAGGAAATGTACATATATTGTTTTAGCAATTGTTCATGGCATTACGTATTTGCTTGATGAAGACTCGTTCACTGTCATTCCAGATTAATGACAAAGGCAATAGGATTGTTATTATAATAATTAGCAGAACAGCAGACAGAAAACCGAGGCAATTCACAAAAAAACGTTAACGCCTAAAAGAGGATTATATAAACCATAATGAAAATGGTTCCATCTGGTGGAGTCTTTATAGACAAGGATATAACGTATCCAACTCTGCACACAAATAATCAGGAACTAGTAGTAGCACATCAACTTTATCCTGTCTTCAGTCTGCTTTTCCTGAAAGAACAGGAAACAATTTGTGGCTCATTGTTTTCAATGTAATGATTGTTTTTCAATTACAACTTCAAAAATATGCTCACCCAACTTTTTATGACTGAGTGCTAACCTCTGCCAAGAAAGCAGAATCCTCAGTATAACTGTTTTAGTGTTGCTTTATCTCATTAATGAACAAAAGAGTGGGGATTAGCTTTTACAAAATGGCATCTATAACTCCACTATAACTCTGCTGAGAGTTGAGGCTTGAGTGCAAGTAAGGACATTAACATTGTCAAGATTTTCCACGATACCATGCGTGAGGAGTTGTCAGTGATAATTTGTAGTCTTACAATGATCATGGTTAGATGTAAAATTGCAAAGTCTACGTTGAGCTGTTCAGAAAGTAGGCTACATTTTTATATTATTATTTGCAAGGGTCCAAATTAAGTACTTTTCACCCTTAATTGCATCATGTTACCTATAAGTAAATACTGCATTTGGTTATGGTGTTACATTTTGCAAACTACATTACATTACCTTCCTACTTAGCTTATGTGCACGTACTGAAAATAGTAGACAACAGCGACATGGGTAGTGATTCAGTGAATGATTGTATGTGCCAGACAACCTCAAATAATCTGCATATATGAGGTACAAGATTTAAGATATAAGAGAAGATAGCCTGTCTAAAGTCGGATATAAGAAAAAAGATAGAGAAAACTACCGATTTTTAAAAGCATAAACACTCTACCAAAAAATATTTTAGGGATACGTTTTATAAAAACCAAACACTGTCAAAGGTGTAACACTGCCATGTGTAAATCCATCCTGTGTGTGATGGCAGAATTGTTTTTCTGAAACTTTAGACAAAGTAGATACTCAAGTGTCCCACTTGTCATTACATTCATTTCTTATTTATTTTTGTCTGATTATCTTATTCCTGAATCCTCACATTTATCTAACAAAGCATTGGAATCAACACTATTACACAAAGACCCTCTTTGCTGTCTGGAGATTTTCATATTGATAATAATCTTGATTGATGACATATGATGAGTGATGCAGAGAATGTTATATCTGTTCCGTTTCAGTTTTATTAGTCATATGTAGGTTAACAAAGGGTAAAACAACAGAAAAGAATCAGGTCAGCTCAGCCATAAAAACAACTTTTGAAAAAAATTCAATAAAAGCATTTAAAAATATGAAGAGAATAAGGGATATATTCAATGAAATATAAGAAAACTCTACATATGTAATGTGAGATCAATTTACATAAAAGTGACAAGTGCATTGCACAGTCAGAATGTTTCAGACCTGGATGAATAGCGGCGGTCTGTGGAAAAGTGCATTTTTGTCTAAACAGATTAGACAAGCCGGTATATACAATGAGGGGAACCTATTTTTGTTCAGCAGCCTGATGACCTTGTGGTAAAAACTGAATTTTAGTCTGGTGGTGGTGATGTATATGAGTTGTAGTAGGGAGGAAACAGAGTTACTTCCCTGTCTCTTGACATTTGGCTACATCACAATTGTGTGGGTCTCTTTCTACACCATTCTTACTGCTGTTATGGCACATTGGCTGAGGAACTTACTGATTCTCATTCTCTGTCTTGGTAAGACAAGATGTTTCACTAGCAATTTTTGCCCCTTTAAATCTACCTGTGATAAAAAAAAAAAATGATTTCTTCTAGATTGCAGAGGACAAGACACAGTCAGTCAGCCAACTGGAAAAGCTATTGCTACTGAGGGTGAGCTTGTAACACTTGGCTGTACATTCCAAACAACGGATACATCTCCCTATTTGTTCTGGTACAAACAAGAACTAAATGACTCCCCTGAGTTTATGCTCCAGCGGGGTGCATTTGATAGAACAGAAGAGTTCTACAAAGAAAGGTTTGAAGCCAAGCTCAACTTACCTGGCCAATCAGTTCCTTTGAGGATTCAGAAGCTGCAGCTGTCTGACTCTGCTATGTACTACTGTGCTCTGGGGCCCACAATGACAGGAAATACAGACACACTGTGCATAAACCCTCCATTGGCTGTAGTGTTGTGTTTGTATCCCTGGCAAAACCAAATCTTGCCTCAATCTCCCTACCTGCATTAATGGGTAAAACATTTCAATATCCAGATTACGGAAAATGAAGAGAAAAAACATTTATGAAATACAAGAAATACGGAAGATGAACATTGGTAGGTGTCAGGGTCGGGATCTCCCTACGACGTCCTGAGGGCAGTTCAGCACCAGGGACAGCTCCCGTGGGCAACAGCACCTCTCTGTCCCTGATTGCTTCATTGTTGTCACCTGTGTTTGCTTTCATTGGCCTCTTTGTGTTTCTTTGTCCCTTTATATAGCCCTGCCTTTGTTCCAGTCTGTTGTCAGACATTACCTTTGTTACGCCCTGTGGTACAAGTAAAGAGCTAGTCTTGTTTTCCAAGCAAACCTGTGTTCCGTGTTCTTTTTGGTACTCTCTGTTCTGTTTTGTTTTGGTCCGCGTTTGGGTCGTGACTTACCTTTTCTGGCCCGGCGTGACAGGTAGGATGTTGTGAGGGTTGGGCAGACATCCATCCAGTAGAGGGCGCTGAAGGACCGTGGTGGCGAGGAAGCATTCCTCTGACAGGTCACCAGGTTGCAACAGGTGTGTTCAATCAGGTGATTAGTCAGAGGACTTCTATATAAAGGTGTCCATTTCATTTCAGTAAAAGGGTGACAGCGAGAGCTGTGGGAGCAAGAGGCTGAGGTGGAGCGCAAGCCAGAGCAGCACAAAGCCAATCCTTGGGAGAATTTGCTAAGTTTAAATAAAGGATTACTTTACTCCCAATTCCTTTGTGTGCCGTCTCCTCTGTGCCATGCCTCCTGGCTCCCCTCTAGGGAGGCCGACAACCTAGAGATCTTCCTCACTGCCTTTGAGGTGACAGATCAGACGTGTGGGTGGCCAGAGACAGCGTGGGCCTACCACCTGATCCCACTCTTGATGGGGGAGCGTCAGCTCGCTGCCCACGGCCATGTGTAGACGCCACATGGATTTAACTGCATTGAGGCTCTGTTACTACTTTTGACCCTTGTGCTAGCAAAGATTGTCGCATCCTCCCCTAATCACCCTAGACTGGAATCAAACCTTGGGTCGTGTGCTTGCAAGGACCAGAGGCAGAGCCGCCAGTTGGCCATGGGAAAAGGTACCTACTCCCACAATCCCAGTGACTGAACTTATAGCTGATTTAGAGTGCATTCGGAAAGTATTCATACCCCTTCATCTTTTCCACATTTATTATGTCACAGCCTAATTCCAAAATGGATTGAATAAAACGAAAATCTCAACATTCTACACACAATGCCGCATAATGACAAAGTGAAAAGATTTTTCGAATTTTTTGCAAATGTATTAAAAATACAAAAATAAAATCACATGTACATAAGTATTCACACCCTTTACTCAATACTTTGTTGAAGCACCTTTGGCAGCAATTACAGCCTCAAGTCTTCTTGAGTATGATGCTACAAGCTAGGCACACCTATTTTGGGGCAGTTGCTCCCATTCTTCTTTGCAGATCGTCTCAAGCTCCATCAGGCTGGATGGGGAGCGTCGGTGCACAGCCATTTTCAGATCTCTCCAAAGATGTTCAATCAGGTTCAAGTCTGGGCTCTGGCTGGGCCACTCAAGGACATTCACAGACTTGTCCCGAAGCCACTCCTTTGTTATCTTGGCTGTGTGCTTAGGGTCGTTGTCCTGTTGGAAGGTGAACCTTCGCCCCAGTCTGAGGTCCAGAGCGCTCTGGAGCAGGTTTTCATCAAGGATCTCTCTGTACATTTCTGCATTCGTCTTTCCCTTGATCCTGACTAGTCTTCCAGTTCCTGCCGCTGAAAAACACCCCCACAGCATGATGCTGCCACCACCACCATGCTTCACTGTAGGGATGGTATTGGCCAAGTGATGAGCGGTGCCTGGTTTCCTCCAGACATGACGCTTGGCATTCAGGCCAAAGTGTTCAATCTTGGTTTCATCAGACCAGAGAATTTGTGTTCTCATGGTCAGAGTACTTTAGGTGCCTTTTGGCAAACGCCATGCGGGCTGTCATGTGCCTTTTACTGAGGAGTGGCTTCTGTCTGGCCACTCTACCATAAAGACCTGATTGGTGGAGTGCTGCAGAGATGGTTGTCCTGGAAGGTTCTCCCATCTCCACAGAGGAACACTGGAGCTCTGTCAGAGTGACCATCGGGTTCTTGGTCACCTCCCTGACCAAGGCCCTTCTCCCCCAATTGCTCAGTTTGTCCGGGTGACCAGCTCCAGGAAGAGTCCTGGTGGTTCCAAGCTTCTTCCATTTGCGAATGATGGAGACCACTGTACTCGTTGGGACCTTCAATGCTGCCGACATTTTTTTGTACCCTTCCCCAGATCTCTGCCTTAATACAATCCTGTCTCAGAGGTCTACAGACAATTCCTTGGACTTCATGGCTTGGTTTGTGCACTGTCACATGCACTGTCAACTGTGGGACCTTATATAAACAGGTGTGTGCCTTTCCAAATCATGTCCAATCAATTGAATTGACCACAGGTGGACTCCAATCAAGTTGTAGAAACATCTCAAGGATGATCAGTGAAAATGGGATGCCCCTGAGCTCAATTTTGAGTGTCACAGCAAAGGGTGTGAATACTTATGTACATGTGATATTTAACTTTTTTTATTTTTAATACATTTTTTTAAAAATTCTAAAAAACCTTTTTGACTTTGTCATTATGCGGTATTGTGTGTAGAATGTTGAGATTTTTTTTTTTATTTAATCAATTTTGGAATTAGGCTGTGACATAATAAAATGTGGAAAAAGTGAAGGGGTATGAATACTTTCCGGATGCACTGTAATAGAGTACGAGGCAGGGACAGTTAGACCTTCAAACCACTGAAGGAACATTTGACCACAGAAGGATTTCTTCTCAACAAAATCCAGGCCTTGGCCTTTGGTGTGGAAGGATGTTGTCTCAACACAAGCGGGCGGCTTGGTCTGTGGGCCATAGAACAGACCTGGGGGCCTAGATTGGTTTTCATTGTGTTTGTGGTGGGGAGGGTCGTTGTTTTGACCATCAGAATACACCTTAAAGAAACTCCGAAACGATGTTATTTACATGTACTGTGTTATGTATCTTCTGTATTTAGCACGTGTAGAAATAAAAAAAAAGCATAAGTGAGAAGTTGTTGTTATTCAAATATACACAGTTGGACTCATTTTTAGAGGCGAAACCATTGTTTTGGGTAGGCAGCCGTGCAACACTAGGTCTCACCGTGTATCAGTTCATTTTGGACGGAGCCATGTTAGCCTGTGCTACTGGCTTACAGTCATTGTGCTAAGCTAGGCTACCTTTCCCTACCAAAATAACTCATAGTTGGACATACAATTTTAACTTGGATATCAATCATTTCGTCTGACTAGGGGTAATTAGGAACATATCTTATTTCCCAAAAAGTGTAACCATCCCTTTAAAAGAAGTAATACTGGCCAATCAGGGCCGTACTCAGACATCCTGAAGGGCAGTGGTCCACGAAACGACCTGATGGCCAGGTAACTAAATCATATCTCACCTGTTGGCCTGCTACAATTTGTATCCAGCTTTGCAAGGAGTAACCTCCTCTCGGTGCCTCTTTCAGCTCCATATCTCTCTCTTGCCTCTTTTGGTTTACATTGGAATACTGTAAGCATGTTATCTAGATGAGATTATATGACTACTGTGAGGCAACGATACAACTAGGAATGTAATTCCAAGCTGAGTTGACAAGCTTTTTAATTGCTAACTTTTAAAGTCAATAAAGTAAGGAGATGTGTGTGTAGGAAATGTACATATATTGTTTTAGCAATTGTTCATGGCATTACATATTTGCTCTATAAAGACTCGCCCACTGTCATTCCAGATTAATGACAAAGGCAATAGGATTGTTATTATAATAATTAACAGAACAGCAGACAGAAAACCGAGGCAATTCACAAATAAACCTTAACGCCTAAAAGAGGATTATATAAACCATGATGAAAATGGTTTCATCTGGTGGAGTCTTTATAGACAAGGATATAAAGTATCCAACCCTGCACACAAATAATCAGGAACTTGTAGTAGCACATAAACTTTATTCTGTCTTCAGTCTGATAATAAATAAAATAACAATATAAAACAATTAAAATAAAACTGTAATAAAAATATGGAGAAAATAAGGGATATATTCAATTAAATATATGAGAACTCTACATATGTAAAGTAAGATCTATATACATAAAAGTGACAAGTGTATTGCACAGACAGAATGTATCAGACCTGGATGAATAGCGGCGGGGCTTGGAAAAGTGCATTTTTGTCTAAACAGTGTAGACAAGCCAGTATATGCAATGAGGGGAACATACTTCGTGAGTTCAGCAGCCTGATGACCTGGTGGTAAAAACTGAATTTTAGTCTGGTGGTGGTGATGTATATGAGTTGGGGCAGGGAGGAAACAGAGTTACTTCCCTGTCTCTTGACATTTGGCTACATCACAATTGAGTGGATCTCTTTCTACACCATTCTTCCTGCTATTATGGCACATTGGCTGAGGAACTTACTGATTCTCATTCTCTGTCTTGGTAGGACAAGATTTTGTATGTTTCATTAGCCATTTTAGCACCTTTAAAATCTACCTGTGATACAAAATATTTGGTTTTCTTCTAGATTGCAGAGGACAAGACACAGTCAATCAGCCAACAGCATATGCTACTGCTACTGAGGGTGAGCTTGTAATACTTGGCTGTACATTTAAAACAACGAATACATCTCCCTATTTGTTCTGGTACAAACAAGAACTAAATGACCCCCCCAAGGTTATGCTCCAGCGGAGCGCATTTGAAAGTGGGGATTCGACAGAAGTGTTCTACAAAGAAAGGTTCGAAGCCAAGCTCAACATATCTGGCCAATCAGTTCCTTTGAGGATTGAGAACCTGCAGCTGTCTGACTCTGCTATGTACTACTGTGCTCTGAGGCCCACAATGACAGGAAATGCACACACTGTGCATAAACCCTCCATTGGCTGTATAGTGTTGTGTTGGCATCCCTGGCAAAATCTATCCACAATCTCTTTAATGTACACATGTATTAATGGGTAAAAACTGAAATAACCAGATTACAGGAAATTAAGGGAATTCTTTCCTGAAAAAACATTTATGAAATATAAGATATACGGAACATTAATATTTGTAGGATGTTGTGAGGGTGGGGCGGACATCCTCCCAGTAGAGGGCGCTGAATGTTGTTTCATTTCAGTACGAGGATGACGGCACACGACAAGAGCTGTGGGAGCGAGAGGCGGATGCGAAGAGCAAACCAAGCCACTCAAACCCAGAGACTTTGCTAACAGAGTTTAAATAAAGGATTACTTTACGCACGATTCCTTTGTGTGCCTAGAAATCTAACATTGGACCCCACATTGTCTTCTCAACGCAATCCAGGCCTCAGCCTTTGGCGATGAGGGATGTTGTCTCAACACAAGTTGGCAGCTTGGTCTGTGGGCCATAGAACCGAGCTGGGGGCCTAGATTTTTTTGTGGTGGGGAGGGTCGTTGTTTTAACCATCAAAATACACCTTAAAGAAATTCAGAAACGATGTTATTTACATGTACTGTGTTATGTATCTTCTGTATTTAACACGCGTAGAAATAAAAATGCATAAGTGTGAAGTTGTTGTTATTCAAATATACACAGTTGGACCAATTTCTTGAGGCGAAACCATTGTTTTACCTTACTTTGGGTAGGCAGCCATGTAACACTAGGTCTCAACATCTATCTGTTCATTTTGGACGGAGCCATGTTAGCCTGTGCTACTGGCTATCAGTCATTGTGCTAAGCTAGGCTACCTTTCCCTACCAAAATAACTCATGGTTGGACATACAATTATAACTTGGATATCGATCATTTCGTCTGACTAGGGGTAATTAGGGACATATCTTATTTCCCTAAAAGTGTAACTATCCCTTTAAAAGAAGTAATACTGGCCAATCAAGGCCGTACTCAGACATCCTGAGGGGCAGTGGTCCACGAAACGACCTGACGGCCAGGTAACTCAGTCATGTCTCACCTGTTGGCCTGCTACAATTAGTATCCAGCTTTGCAAGGAGTAACCTGCTCTCGGTGCCTCTTTCTGCTCCATATCTCTCTCTTGCCTCTTTTATGCTCATTGTAATACTGTAAGCATGTTTACTAGATGAGATTATATGACTACTGTGAGGTAACATTACAACTATGAATGTAATGCCAAGCTGAGTTGACAAAATTGTGAATAATTTACTTTTAAAGTCTCTAAAGTAAGGAGATATGTGTGAAGGAAATGTACATATATTGTTTTAGCAATTGTTCATGGCATTACATATTTGCTTGATGAAGACTTGCCCACTGTCATTCCAGATTAATGACAAAGGCAATAGGATTGTTATTATAATAATTAACAGAACCGCAGACAGTAAACTGAGGCAATTCACCAAAAAACTTTAACACCTAAAAAGGATTATATAAACCTAATGAAAATGGTTCCATCTGGTGGAGTCTTTATAGACCAGGATATAACGTATGCAACCCTGTTCCTGAATAGTCAGGAACTTTAAGTAGCACCAATCCTTTATCCTCTCTCAGTCTGCTTTTCCTGAAAGAACAGGAAACAATTTGTCGCACATAGTTCTGAATGTAATATATTTTTTTCTCAATCAAACAGTCTAAAAACAAGCTCACTCAACTTTTTATGACTGATCAGTGCTAACCTTTGCCAAGAAAGCAGAATCATCAGTATAACTGTTTTAGGGTTGCTTTATCTCATTAATGAACAAAAGAGTGAGGATTAGCTTTAAAAAATTGCATCTATAACAGTGTGCTTCCACAATGCTGACAGCTGAGGCATGAGTGTGAGTAAGGACATTGACATTGTCAAGATTTTCCACAATACCATGTGTGAGGAGTTGTCAGTGATAATTTGTGCCTAACAATTATCTAGGTCAGATGTCAAAATGGATATGGATAATAATCATAATTCATGACATGAGTGATTCAAAGAATGTTTTATCATTTCAGTTTCAATTGTATTAGTCATTTGTAGGGTAGCACAGGGTACAACAACAGAAGGAAATGTACTGGACTAGATCCAAGTCAGCTCAGCAGTAAAAACAACCGCTTGAGCAACAATATAATTTTTTTTTATAGAAATCTAATACATATATGGTATATATTCAGTTATAATATAAGAGCACTTTATAAATGTAATGTGAGATCTATGTACATAAAAGCGACAAGTGTATAGCACAGTCAGAATGTATCAGACCTGGATGAATAGCGGCGGTCCGTGGAAAAGTGCATTTTTGACTAAACAGCGTACACAAGCCGGTATATATAATGAGGGGAACCTATTTTTGATCAGCAGCCTGATGACTTGGTGGTAAAAATTGAATTTGAGTCTGGTGGTGGTGATGTATATGAGTTGGGGCAGGGAGGAAACAGAGTTACTTCCCTGTCTCTTTGACATTTGGCTACATCACAATTGTGTGGATCTCTCTACACGTTTCGTCCTGCTGTTATGGCACATTGGCTGAGGAACTTACTGATTCTAATTCTCTGTCTTGGTAAGAAAAGATGTTGTATGTGTCATTAGCCATTTTTGCACCCTTTAAATCTACCTGTGAGAAACAAATTTGTTTTTCTTCTAGATTGCAGGGGACAAGACACAGTCAATCAGCCAACAGGAAAAGCTATTGCTACTGAGGGTGAGCTTGTATCACTTGGCTGTACATTCCAAACAACGGATTCAAATCCCTATTTGTTCTGGTACAAACAAGAACTAAATGACCCCCCCAAGGTTATGCTCCAGCGGAGCAAATTTGAAAATTCCGATACGACAGAAGAGTTCTACAAAGAAAGGTTTGAAGCCAAGCTCAACATATCTGGCAAATCAGTTCCTTTGAGGATTCAGAATTTGCAGCTGTTTGACTCCGCTATGTACTACTGTGCTCTGAGGCCCACAATGAACGGAAATACAGACACACTGTGCATAAACCCTCTGTTGGCTGTATAGTGTTCTTTTATTTTATCCCTGGCAAAACCTATCAATTTCTTTCCCGAAAGAAAAAATTACATTAATGAAATATTAGAAACACGAAAAACACAAACACTTGTAGGATTTACAGTATATTATTATATACTTCTCCGTAACACTTGCCTATTAGAAATCTCCTAATGGAAGATCACAAACCTCTGCTTTTTAATGGCAACAGGCGCATGTCAAAGACAACACTCCAGCCACAGATGGATCTTAACACATGATCATAAAATATAGTCATTTCTTTTCATTCAATTCCATCTCATGTTTTACTTTTTTTTCACTCACATATTTATTACACAGTTTTGCCCCTAGGCCACGAGCACAGGTTGCACTTCAGGAACAAACACTTGCAGGACAGTTTAAAAATCGGCTGTCACCACCGAGGAGAGCCGAGAATCTACAAAGAAACCAATAGAAGAAAGAATGTGCACCTAATGGAGTTCCTTAAACACCCGACGTCTTATCTTTGCTTTGGAAACTATTTAGCTAACGTGGGACAAACAAATTATTCCCAGACTGTGGTGTCAAGCCAGTCGATTCAGCGTTAGCGAGTTTAGACCAATTTGCTTGATTAATGTAGAGTAACAAATATTTTTTGGCGTAGTAGCACAGAGGTTGACCAAATACCTTACAAAAAACAAGTTAATAGATACCTCAGTACAGAAAGCAAGCATCCCTAACTATTCAGGGTGTCTTGAGCACGGTAGCATGAGTGGCACCAAATTAAATTTGCAAACAGAGAAAATAAACCTTTATGTCATATTTCTGGATTTGGCAAACACATTTGGGACTGTGCCACACAATCTGTTGTGGATTGCATTTGAATTTTTTACGGTACCACATGCAATTATAACCATAGTATACTTGGAAGACCTTCAATTGTGTTTTAATACACCAACATTTACCACAGAATAGCAGCGTCTGGAGATTTCTATGGGCGGATTTGCAATCTCAGCCTTGGCATTTACTATGTCCAAGGAAGTGATAATTAGAGCATATAAATGGGTAGTTGGTGGGCAAAATTTTAGGCCAACAGAGCAGACGTGGAAAGACAGCCTTACAATTCTGGAGCAAGTGGAATTTACCAAACTACCTAGGGGCCATCGACAGAAAACACGGCAACATAACGGCACTACACAAAGCAGGCAGTTTGTACTTCACCTACAAGAAGACGTTTTCTATCGTACTGCTAGCGCTGGTAGATGCTGACTACCGGTTCATTGACATCCAGGTGGGGGACTTTGGAAGATTCAGTGATGGAGGCGTGTACACTGGCTCTGATCTGAGAAGAGCCATGGAAGCAAAAACTATGCAGGTTCCTGCAGACTGTCCTCTGCCTGTGTCTGCCAACCTGTTCCATTCACCATGGTGGGTGATGCTGCCTTCCCACTCAAAACCTATCTGATGAGGCCATTCCCAGATCAACGCCAAGATGGAGTAACATCTTCGATTATAGACTGTCCCGGGCCAAGAATGGTTGTCGAGTGCGCCTTTGGAATTTTGTTAGCGAGACGGAGAGTGCTGTACAAGCGTATCAACATGAAGCCAGAGAATGTGCACTCTGTAGTTATGGCGGTGTGTGTTCTACACAACTGCCTGCTGAACCCATCACAGAATCAGAGGTGGCTGGGAGAGGCAGAACAAGTGGAACACCTACAGGACGTAAGGAACTTGCGTGGCAACAGAGGATGCAGGGAAGCATATTAGGGTTAGAGAGTAGCTTTGTGCTTACCTCACCTCCCCTAAGGGAAGAGTGCCCTGGCAGGACAGCATGGTGTAGTGGGATATATCAGTTTCAGCTACATGTTTTTGTTCAGCCAATAAATAAAACTGTCAAATGTTTTATCATATTTTCTTACTATTCCCCTCTGTATGTGCTTTCAATAAATGTTGAAGAGAATCCTTTTATTATTTAATATTTCAAGTACACTGTCATCATCAAGCCTTTTCTATGAATAGGAATTGCATGCACTGAATTAAAGGTGGAGTCTTGGTTTAACTACTTATGCTTTGCTGCAATATTATTTTTAAATACTATGAAACCTTTTGTTTCATTATAGAGGGTAAAAAGTTGCTTATTGTCCCCCACGAGTGTAACTAAGGGCCGATGAGCTGATTCAATTATCAATGATAGGAAAAAAGGGCAAAGTTGTAATTACACTAGTATCATCAACCACAGGCCTCAAAATCACCAAGAATACTGACATCAAGCACATGTTGAACTGGTGTTACAGAGGTATTTTCTATAACGCCAGTTCAATATGTGCTTGATGTTAGTATTCTTGGTGATTTTGAGGCCTACACAAAAACGTGAACTGCCACCTCACCAGTACACAGTACTTCCAACATTATTGAAGTGCTTTACTTCAACAACCTAAATCATTTTTTGAAATACTGCCGGCAAATAAGGTTTCTCAATATGTAATATGACATGTTTTGGCTGTTAAGAGCATTGCCTATGTTAAGGGTTATCTTCTGGATTTGGGGTGTGTTTTTATGTGACGACAATTTTTCTTTGGTAATGGAAAAGATGGCTGTACTGTAAACGGTGTAAATTTGACACAAGATATTGATTTTGTCATTGAATATACTCTATCGCTGCAGATGCCATATATTTAGCCTATAAATACTTCCAACCATCTGTCTTCTGTTTGGGCTACTTTTGAATGATCAAGTTATACATCTACTTTATTCTTTAGCTCTAATTCTAGTCAAGCCCTCTTCTCGAGTCCTTACTACCCTTTGTGGTCTTCCTGACCACCATCAAGATTCAATTCTTTTCCCAGTGCACTTATTGTCAGAGGTCACGTAAACCAAATATTTATCATCATTGACAGAATTTTTTGAACAATGACGGAAAATGTGAAGGCTGTTCGTCATTTTGACAAATTAGAACACTGAGGGTGAATTCACACCCCTGTCCAGTTGTTGGAGAGTGTGCATATTAATCAGCTATTGTCTAGTGTGGTCTTTGATCTCAAATGCATGACCTCGTTGTCTAGCTGGCTTTAGCCATTGCATTGGAAGGCTATATCGATAAATACCATTTCAAGATGTCACAGCAGCTGAGTGTCCAAAGTTTTTGTTCAACCACTTCCCCAAGTGGTATAGGCACTGGTGCCTAACATTAGACCTCTGCTAATAATTAGGTTATTAGTAACAATTTACTCTGTTTTGTGCAACAAATGGTATGTAATGGAGGTAAAGGACTAACAAAGCTTCTAAAATCATCAAATACATTTTCTCTCTTCCTCCTCGCTGGAGAGCATGACAGAGGGATGTCATGAATGGCTTCCACATTGCACTGGAGAGGGGACACGGCATCTGGTGACAGACAAAAACCCACACACTCAATCACTGGCACAGCAAAGACACATTTATTGCCAGAGAGTGAGCTCAGCGCACACCTGAGGCATAAGTGAGTGGCTGGTGGGCAAAGGCAGTGAGGCACCCCAGCCCTTCCAGCAATGACGGCCATTGTTGATTCTATGGTGTTGTGACTGTTAGGATGGTGGACCCCCTGCATCCAAAAGAGAGAATCCCAGAGCAGTGAAAAGGTTCAAATCCATCAAGTTGGCTCCATGATGAGCCACATGAAATCCAAAGTCAGACAGAACTCTAGTGCCATAGCGCTTGGAGTGAGCCCACTAGATCAACCTTGGGAGTTAACATAACCACAAAGTGTAGTAGCAGGTGCAGTAAGAGGCAGATAACTGAAAAAACTGTTTGTATGTATCTGCATTCAGAAGTGATTCTCTGGCACCTGTGTCCAACAACAGGGGAATTGACACATCATTTAGATTGAGTGTGCAGGATTTGAATGCCACTGGCCCTGTCTTCACATTATGGATTATGGTGTGTAAGGACTGAAAGAAGTTGTGGGAAGAGAGAGGAGCAGAGCGGCAGACATTTGTAAAGTGGTGCAATTTTCCACAATCCTGGCATGCTTGGCCCTGGGCAGGTCAATTCTGTGCCCTGATCACATGAGACCTAGACCCATTAAAATGCTGTACTTTCCAACACTGTGCAGCCTTTTTAACAGCACCTCATCATCACATTACTACAACAATGACAGAATATTTTGTGAACTTGACAGCAAACTTTGCTCTGAGGTTTCAAAACTTGAATGTGCCTTCAGAGGTGATGCAGTTTACGAAGGACCCATTTACTATTGATAGTGCTCACGTCACTTGATGAGGGCTCTCTACAATTAGAATTCATAGAAATGCAGGCAGCATTTGATTTAAAGACATTCAAATCTGTGGGATGTACCCGGTTTTGGGTGGAACTAAACCAGGCCCAGTTCCCAAACACCAGAAGGTTGGCACTTTACCTCAATGTTTATATCAACCTTTACATGCTTGAGTCAAGCTTTTTGCATATGAATGCACTAAAACGAGCACTCGTTCCACTCGTTAATGCAAGGATCAGACTACGCGATTTCAGCCTGATTCGGACACAATGTTGTCATCGCAGACAAACGTACAGAGTCGGCGCCGAATCTCAGACGTCGGGAACGACGAACGGGCGTGTAGTGTGACATAACATGGGGGTTGAGATGTGGCGTCTTTTGATCCAATTAATATCGAATTCTAATTTGATATCGCATTGTTAATAAATGCACTTTGATACAATTTATATAGGGAATGAATAATTGTTGTTTTCTGATAATAACTGAGACATGTTTGGCCCCCTTGTAGCAAATATTTCTTGTAGTTCTTGATAATAAAAGTACAGAAACTTCTATGTGGAGCCTATCAGCTTGATTGATGGAAGAGACTTCAGTTCACGCTCAGCCCTCAGCCTAGCCCATAGTGATGCTAAGTGAAGCCCCATATACAATCTACAGACAGCTTTTATACGCGCAGGTGACATGAGTATAGGATATATCAAATCATTATCAGACCAGTAATAAAACGAATCATTAGTCAAGTAAGTTATATGACTAGGTCATTTCTTTCTTTAAACAGTCTTTCCACACCCCCTAAAATGTACATTACAATAATCTGTCCAGCATAAGTAGTTGAAGAAGCCTGATATAGATAGTTGATGCAGGTGAAAGCTGACAGGAAAGATGTGAGAGTGAAAGGTATGATCAGCTGCTCGACTGACGTGAACAGACATTAATACAGTTGTTTTGTTGGACTGACATGTTTTGTTTTTGAGGCTTTATCACCATAGCCATACCTAATACTTGGATGTTGCCACAATGTTGTGATATTGTTGCAGCACAGGTATGAACATATTACTGTCTTTTCACAGCTACCATTCTGAATGAGATAAAAGAAAATAGCAGTCTCCAGGAAAACAGGTGTCAGGTATTTAGTATTTTAAAAAAAATCCTGATAGTATACTTTTTCTGTGTCTTAGTTTACAATCAACAGCATGACTGTTGTTCTATAAGATTATTGTCTTTTTTCTGTTTTAAAACAGCAAAAACATATGTATTGTCATCATCATTTACTTGAATTTTCAGGCAAAAAAATAAAAAGTTAACATATTTCTTTATGTTTACTACATACTTCCTGGGGGATATCATTAAATCAAAAGCTTAAAGAGACAGTGTGATCTATATGAGCGCCCTGTATTCAGCTTTAAAAAAATCGAGGGACACCTGCCTAATACTAACCAATCAGGAGAGTTTCTGCAAGGAGGCACAACTGCCTGCTTGTCAATCACCTTACGTGAACGATGGAAATGTTGGAGGCATTTCGAAATAATTTAACGGAGGGGCCATGAACAGGGATAGGAGGGACCAAAGACTCAGGAGGTTGGCATTTTTGAGTGTTTTGATTCAAACTCTTGCTATTTTTTCACACTTCTCTAGACGCACATACTGCACCTTTAAGAGAATACCCCAACTGCAAATATCTAGTTTTTCAAAGAGATTTGGACGACGTATGTAATTGCATTCAAAGGAGGAGCTCTACTCTGGGTAGAATATATTCTTCTGGCATTGTACCAAATTCCTAGTCAACTGAGGGCAGTTGTTTTTTTATTATGATGCTGCTCAAACTATTTTTGTTTTTTACAGTAATTGGTGAGGTTTCTGACATTAAACATTTTACTATTTTAATTATAGAGCCGTAAGGAGGGTTGCATATTAGAATACTAATTTCAACTCCAGCTTTACAAGAACAAGAAACTATATATATAACTATAATTTAACTATATATTAAATTATGTTTCAGGTGGTAGTTGTGAGCAGGATATCCAGCCAACAGCCCAGTTTATACAAAGCCCTGAAGGAGGAAAAGTTATTATATCTTGCAGCTACCGTGGGTCTCCATATAACCTCCAATGGTATCGTCAAAACATTGAGTCCACACCCCAGTTCTTGCTCCTCATTTCACATACCGCAGACAAATCAATAGTACGAGGTCAACCAGAGGATTTAAGATTGTCTGTGATTCTGAATGAGGACCGGAACCGTGTGGATCTGGAAATTATCTCTGCTGAAGTCACAGACTCTGCACTATACTACTGTGCCCTGAGGCCCACAATGACAGGAAAGCCATGCACACTGTACAAAAACCCACATTTCTACTGTAGCAAATTGTTATATTCTCCAGAGCAACAATACCCAAAGCATGTGATGTAGTTTGATAGGAATTAGCAAGACACCATGTTGTAGCCTTAAACATTTTGCTATCCATGTTAATTATATGTTTTTCCTGTCCAAAAACAGGACTGATTATGAAATCTGTTTTGTGCGGTTGGAGCAGCAACCCACTTGTCTGACTTAAATTTGCACAAGTGCTTTCCATTGTTTAGGGACTGTTCACAATCTAGAAATGCAGAGGGAATCTTTGTGTCTCAAAGAAGGAGTAAAAGCGGTTAGTCTTAAAACTGTTCTAATAGTGGGCCAAGCATACGATGAGGCGAGCACTATGTCTGGGGACACAAATGGAGCCCAGAGAAAAATTCGGAACGGCTGCCCAACAGCTAGCTTTGCCCAATTTTAAAACAGTCCTAAGTTCAACAGCATTTATACCCAACAAGAGAAAGCGCTCTTGCACATTTCAGTTAGGCCCCACATAACAAACACAGATTTAAAGTAGGTTTTGTGGTACATGACGCAATCTCAAACTGCTGTCTATGTCATACCCACCCACCCACTTTGCACGAGCAGCACTGGAAGTTTGCAAAGTTAGGGATACGGATAACTTACATTCACAATGTGGTTAGTAGTTTTGTATTCAAGCTTCAAAAAAGAAGTTTAGGAATTTGTTATGACAGATTTGGGGGACCTGTTGGCCCCGGCCTTCTGCCGCCAATGGTTATAATCAGGTTAGATTGGGGTAGTAACATGGTAATCTCTGTAACCGCAAAATAAAGTGCTACCGATGTTTTTATCATTTGACAGCCCTACTTTTTTGTGTTACTGTTGGTAGGCAAATCTTGGAATGGGTTAAATATAGATGACAGTTTTGTTATCATTTTGCTTCAGGTGGCTGATGTAACCTTCATCAAACACCATATTTTTAACACAAAGCAAAATATAAATGTCTATTATAATGGTTATGCATGTCGAAAATCTGTAGGCCTAATGGGTAAACGTAAAGACAATAGTCGGCGGTTTCCAGTGGCGGTAATACAAATCCAAGTAAGGTTCATGTTTGACATTCACCGATTTTCAGAAAAGAAGCTTATTAGGGAGTGAGGGACCATCTAGAAACTAAAAAACGGACTCATTTAAGAATTTAGTAGCCTCTCAACTAGGCAGGGAAATGCCTACTATAAAATTAAGTGTGATCAAATCGTAAAGCAAAAGAGGTCGGGTAAATTAAGTTTGTCATGTTGCAAAAATCTACAGATCTCAATCATTGCAAGGGCTTAGGGGAAATATTAGATGATATGCTTATGTGGCTGTGAAATATTTCTTATAAAATCACATGTGCACTCAAAAGACGTGGGGAAGCATAAGGGAGGAGTTTGTAGCAAAGTACTTCTCTTCTCTTGAAACAAGCCAAATTAGACAGATAGAATGGCTCATAGTTACAGGATGAAAAGAATGTTAAAGATATTGTGTCTCCTTACAATATTTGTAGGTAGGTGCTGAAATGCTAATACTAAGGTTATTAAAATGTTTACAACTCATTTTCTTTTCAAGGTTGAAAAAGTTCTAAATTAATTGTAATTCATTACTGTCACACATTAATATAATGACTGTATATTCTGATTTTGCAGTTGATAGTATTGAAGAAGAAATATATCCAGTTAAACCAAAAGTCAATGCACTTGAGGGAGAAAACATTACTCTTTCTTGCAAATTTGAAGGCAGTGTTAACAACTTACAGTGGTATCGTCAATATCCTGGATCCAAACCTGAATTCCTGCTTCTGATCATGCATGCTAGCAAACACGTACAACATGCAAAAACTCAATTTCCCGGATTGACTTTAAAATCAAACAACACCTGTGTGGATCTGGAGATTTCCTCTGTCGAAGTGACTGACTCTGCACTGTACTACTGTGCTCTGGGCCCCACAGTAACAGGAAATGAAGACACACAGTATAAAAACCCTTAAAAATTGCCGTTTATCTGTCTGTATAAGATTCGATTCTAAAAGGTGGAAAATTATGACTGAAAGTGACATGTCGATCAATAAATGATTTATTAAATCCATTAATAAATATAAACTTTTATCCATCAATAAATACATAAATACATATATTCATCAATAAATACATAAATATATTATACAATAAATAAGTACATAAATATATCATTCAATAAATACATAAATATATCATTCAATAAATACATCAACTAGGTATAGGCTATTGAATAATTTGTTTTACATTTTATTAAATTATTTATTGAAACACATGTTGAGTGATTTATTTATTGAAGGATATGTTGAACGATTTAATTATTTAACATGTCTCAACATGCAAATTAGGGGTTGGTTTTCACTTGCGCAAGCTGTGCTGATTGGACAGCAGTGGCCTACATCGTGTGGGATTGGAATGTTTAGGTGCATGCCATGCCTAAGATGTGAGTACAAGGAATTGCAAAACGATTTGAGTTGTTTTAGGTTTTGAAGAGTTGTACATGCATGGTGAAATAAACTTGAATGGGAATGTGCAGAGTTGTACTATTTTCAATGTTGTATAAGACTCGTTAGGCCTATGCAATGTGCTTTTCTGTAATATGTTGACTGGGTCTATTGGAACCACGTTTTTTTTTTTAATATTATTTATTTAATTTTAAAAACGCCTCTCCTATTGATGCCACACTGGCCTTTACTGTCTAAAAGAAACACGTTTTCTTTTTGGTGCTCTAGCCTTCACTGTGACCCTCAACTCACATCTGAAAAACACCACATTTTGAACATCCGTCAGCAGCCACACCATCTCTTTTGTATATTGTCTTGCTGTCTTTTGATACTACTGTGTTATGATAGTTCCGTACTTAGTTGTCCTCTGTGCTTTTGTTCATTTTATGAGGACTTTCAGAAGAGTTACAAAATATATTGCTTCTGAACTTCCTATCTCCCTATAATGTCAGCTTTGTTCTCTGACTACAGATGAGCAGCTGGACGGACTAGTATTCGAGAACCACATACAACTGGACTTAAGGGGGTGGATTCAGTTGATTCTCCCACACGACTAACGTTACTAATGCCACTGCCAGGGTAACGACGGTCCACTGCAAAAAAAAGTTTTGTGTGGCTATAGCCAATTACGAATGCACAGTATAAGTGAGATTGTGATGTTCATTACGTATGATGACGTTTAGGATTAATGTTCATCAGCCTACAAACCGGCTGTCTCAAACCGATTTACTGCTTTTCTCAAAACCGCAGCAACATTTCCTGCCATCTTGAAAAGCTTGGACTAAACATGCGGTGTAGTTTGTAACTGTCGACACTACAGTGACTGACAGTCTGCAGTCCAATCAGAACCGCCGTAATTTGCATATTGGAGCATGAAATTGTTCAATAAATACCCACGTTCATAACATGTGATGATGCTAGTCTCCTAAATGCGACAGTCACGAAATGGACAAGTTTGTTGTTGTTAGGAATATGAGCCCTTCTGGGAGTGAATCAAATGTTTCCAAAAGATGGACAGAAATTGAGAGTACAAACAAAAATGAACAAACGTATGGCCCGAAGTCCTTCTCATATGGCTTCAATTAGACAGGACATGAAAATGAACCAAATCACAATGTGGTGTATGGGAAAGTGCTAGCTAAAGAGAGTTTATACTAGAACGGCACTTGCAGAGAAAACAATGAAGTGCTTAAAACTGCTACAACAACAAATGAAAGAGGGCTGCTGGCTTCATTTTTTTTTGCTGATTGGATCGCAAAGACCAGTAAGCCTCACGTTATTGGGGAGAACTCTCTCTGACCGTGTGGCAAGGAGTTTGTTTCGGTTCTATTGCTAAAGAGCGGCATGGGGGGGTTGTGCGGACACCCATCCAGTAGAGATCGCTGGAGGGCCGTGGTGGTGAGGAAGCATTCCTCTGACAGGTCACCAGGTTGCAACAGGTGAGTTCAATGTGGTGATTAGCCAGAGGGCCGCTATATACATTTGTCTGTTTGGTTGGATGACGGTGAGAGCTATGCTGGAGAGAGAGGCGGGAGCAGAGTCAGAGCCATACTGCCCTTCCTCGGTAAATACATTATTTAGTGTGCCGAGTCTCCTGTGCCTGAATCCTCACACGGCAGATCAGCTCAGTACAATACCAGTCTCAAACGACATGATTTCAAGACAAATTGATTGCGTGGCTGAGGATGTTCAGAGTCGGGAACATTTCAAAGTGCACCTGTAACTTGGATTTTCTCAATATGAGTTCAGCCTTGCAACATTACCTTTCACAAAAGGTGAGGAGCAAATGCAAATCACCAGTACAGCTCCTCAGTTTTTGGGCCCAGAATGATTAGATGCAGACGGCTCATGAAAAATGCAGTTGCTGACGTAGGTGGAATTAACCTTAATTTCACAGAAGGAAACGAGGTCCAGTTGCAAGGATGATCAGGAAGTAGAGGTCAGGGTTTGAGTGGAAAGGTTGCAAATAGTGTTTGGAGATTGGAGACCAAACTGTTAATATGTGGTAAAACAAGTGTTTGGGAGCTGATAGGTAAAAGTATAATTTTATGAGGAGGGATTGATAGTGCCATCATTTCAAATGTGTATTCTTTATATTTGTCTTGTTTCGTGTTTTGTGTGACTCCTATACCGTTCTGAAATAGCATTCATGTTTATTTATATTTCATATTATCAGTCAACTGCCTATACACAAAATCTTTACATGCCACACGATTTCTGAAACCTGTCACTCTAAGAGCAAAACCACACACCAAGTGTGCAAAATAATAAGCACATTTTCAGCCTTAGACTGAATAAATAGTGTATTGTTACTGTTGAATTTAAAGCTTGTGAACCTGATCCATTGGAAAGGAATTTCGTCATTAGCATTTCAAAATGAATAAAATATATTTTAAATTGAATTAGAAGACAATGTAGACAAATGTAGGAATTCAGTTTCGTTCATGACATTCAATGTCAAGTGGTCAAATATGCATACAATTTTTGAATTAAATTATTCAAAATGTGTATCTCTTATTCAATTAAATGGAGTTCAAATTCAAACTCCAGTGGCACCAATGTAACACCATACCAGTGTCTCACACCGACTCCTCACGTGTGCAAACACTGTTTACTGAACTGATTACAGCTTTACTATAGGCCTATAAGTAGATGGACGCAAAAATTGCAGGGAGTGAAGGACAGGGAGGCAGGGGACGAGAACGAGGACAAGTTTAAGGAGGAAGAGTTGGAAGAGGAAAAGAGGAGGGCAACGAAGAGAAGGAAGGAGAGCTGTCTCTGATGAGATTAGGGCTACGTTTCTTGATCATGTGATCAACTAAGGGTTAACTGTGAGGGAGGCTGGACTGAGAGCCCAGCCCAACACAATGTTTATGGTTTCTGTACAAATTCCCACATGGAACGTGATTTTGTTTTGTATGCAGTACAACGCTGTACTACAGTAATGTTTTGGAGAAATAGATTTTTCATGTTTCAACATTGCAATGTTGTTCAATTTGTACAGTTCAACCCCTCTCAGTATATTGCATTTTCTCGAGAACATTCTATGGAAATGTAGATGCAGTGCATCCGGGAAGTATTCATACCCCTTCACTTTTCCAAAATGGATTAAATAAAAAATAAAAAAGTCAACTTTCTACACACAATACCCCATAATGACAAAGTGGAAAAAGTTTTTGGGAATTTTTTGCAAATGTACACATGTACATAAGTATTCACACCCTTTACTCAATACTTTGTTGAAGCACCTTTGGCAGCAATTACAGCCTCAAGTCTTCTTGAGTATGATGCTACAAGCTAGGCACACCTATTTTGGGGCAGTTGCTCCCATTCTTCTTTGCAGATCGTCTCAAGCTCTATCAGGTTGGATGGGGAGCGTCGGTGCACAGCCATTTTCAGATCTCTCCAAAGATGTTCAATCGGGTTCAAGTCTGGGCTCTGGCTGGGCCACTCAAGGACATTCACAGACTTGTCCCGAAGCCACTCCTTTGTTATCTAGGCTGTGTGCTTAGGGTCGTTGTCCTGTTGGAAGGTGAACCTTCACCCCAGTCTGAGGTGCAGAGCGCTCTGGAGCAGGTTTTCATCAAGGATCTCTCTGTACATTGCTGCATTCATCTTTCCCTTGATCTTGACTAGTCTTCCAGTTCCTGCCACTGAAAAACACCCCCACAGCATGATGCTGCCACCACCATGCTTCACTGTAGGGATGGTATATGCCAGGTGATGAGCGGTGCCTGGTTTCCTCCAGACTTTACGCTTGGCATTCAGGCCAAAGAGTTCAATCTTGGTTTCATCAGACCAGAGAATTTTGTTTCTCATGGTCTGAGAGTCCTTTAGGTGCCTTTTGGCAAACTCCATGCGGGCTGTCATGTGCCTTTTACTGAGGAGTGGCTTCTGTCTGGCCACTCTATCCTAAAGGCCTGATTGGTGGAGTGCTGCAGAGAAGGTTGTCCTTCTGGAAGGTTCTCCCAACTCCACAGAGGAACACTGGAGCTCTGTCAGAGTGACCATCGGGTTCTTGGTCACCTCCCTGATCAAGGCCATTCTCCCCCGATTGCTCAGTTTGGCCGGGCGGCCAGCTCTAGGAAGAGTCCTGGTGGTTCCAAACTTCTTCCATTTGCGAATGATGGAGACCACTGTACTCGTTGGGACCTTCAATGCTGCAGACATTTTTTTGTACTCTTCCCCAGATCTGTGCCTCGATACAATCCTGTCTCGGAGGTCTACAGACAATTCCTTGGACTTCATGGCTTGGGCTTCATGGCTCGACCCTAAGCACACAGCCAAGATAACAAAGGAGGGGCTTCGGGACAAGTCTGTGAATATCCTGAGTGGCCCAGCCAGAGCCCAGACTTGAACCCGATTGAACATCTTTGGAGAGATCTGGAAAGGGCTGGGCACCGACGCTCCCCATCCAACCTGATGGAGCTTGAGACAATCTGCAAAGAAGAATGGGAGCAACTGCCCCAAAATAGGTGTGCCTAGCTTGTAGCATCATACTCAAGAAGACTTGAGGCTGTAATTGCTGCCAAAGGTGCTTCAACAAAGTATTGAGTAAAGGGTGTGAATACTTATGTACATGTGATATTAGATTTTTTTATGTTTAATACGTTTGCCAAAAATTCTAAAACTTTTTTCACTGTTATTATGCGCTATTGTGTGTTGAATGTTGAGATTTTTTTTTTATTTAATCCATTTTGGAATTAGGCTGTGACATAATAAAATGTGGAAAAATTTGTATGAATACTTTCCGGATGCACTGTATTTAGCATTTGTGTGTGCAATTAGTGGATTTGTGTGTAGTTTTGAAAAAAAATTCAGAAAACTTTTGAAACCAGTTGTAAAAAACTGTAAGGACATATATTATATATATTACGTGAAGAGCTAATGTACATCCTCTGGAGGGCACCAATGTACTCATAACAATCTAATGTATTACTGTTGTTATGCAAATAAACTACCAATATTTATATTTTGCAAGAAATATAGCAAGATGTGGTCATAGCTAGCAGGTATTGTAGAACACAACAGAATACTGAAAATTTTTTGGTTCCATAATAGGACAGAATGGGGCAATGTTAAAAGTAGCACTAATAGGCAAGGACTAATGAATCAAAGACATACCACAATTTGACAATTTATTTATAAAGCTGTATTGCTTTATAAGATGCAAGAATTGTAACAAATAGTAGAGTGGAACAAATGCACACTAAATACAGCAAAAGTGGATGTTCCTACTAGGTTTATGTGTGATTTCCTGTTCACATTGCACACCATGGCTTCTAGCAGGTGGGGCTTGAATGTGGATTCAATCAAAACTATGTCGGCTGTACAATAGGTGTTAGGTTCTTCAGTTTTGTTTTTGTGGACGGAAAACTTCAATCATGCTGAAAGTCAGCACCTTCATTTTGCTTCATACTTTTAGATGTAAGTAGGTGAACAATTGTACAACTTTTATATACAGTCTATGTTATTACTCCCACAGTCAAACAAAGAAGTGCTCTTGTTGATTAAAATCTGTAACTTACTTTTAACAGGTGGTGTTACAGGACAGACGATTGAGCCAACTAAAAAGGAAGTTTATGGACCAGAATACAGTGATATCACACTTTCATGCAACTACTCAGGTGCTGAGTATTTGCAATGGTATCGTCAGTATCCGATGTCAGCTCCAGAGTTCCTTATGAGTATTTATCACTCTGCAATGGTTAAAAAAAGCAAATATGACCTGGATCCTCGTCTAGCAGTAAAAGTGATGCCTGAAGGAAGCTCTGGATCTGTGGATCTGGAGATCTCCAGTGCTGAAGTTAAAGATTCAGCATTCTACTACTGTGCCTTAACGCCCACAGTGGGAGTAAACATTAAGAGGGCCAAACAAAAACCCAACTTTTTTAGGTTTAAGGTTTAGCTACGTTTTTGAGGACACTACATTTAAATAAATCTCCTTCTTTGTCGGTTTACAGTTTTTCTTAATTGCTTACACACTAAAACTGGAACTTGAGCCACAATTACCAAAACCTGAAACTCATTTACCTTTTCTTACACCAATTCTCCACAATTGAAAACACATTTCCTGCTTTTTACTCACTTTGCTGTTCGAACCCACACTTTTTGCAAAACACTACACACAATTCTCTACATTTGGCACACTCTTCATTGATAAAATGTTGTGTTCACATGGAAAAAACTGCCATCGAAATGCGAAACTCAAACTACCAACAACACTTATGACTCCTTTTATGGACAAACACATTTAGCTTTTCAATTATAAATCCTAGCTTCAGCAATATAAGGGCCCAAGGAGAGCTCACCTGTTTCGGAGAACATTGGATGCCAACGTTGGATGCCAACGTTGAAGCGAGAGGAGTGAGAGTTGGAAGAGAACCAAGATAATTGGTCTCAAATCTCCTCTGATGAGATTCGGGCCACAGTGGTTGACTATGTGCCTGTGGTTACAGTTTTTCTCGATTGTTTACACACATTTTCTGAAAGCATGCCTCATACTCTCAGAACTCTACACACAAATCAAAAAACACACACACAATGTGCAAAACCCCTCAATTCTCCTGCAAAATTAAACTTTAGATTCAAAACAATGTCATCTCTTCTCAAAATGGTATTTTGTTTTCAGATGACACACACAAACCATCATATGAATAGACATTTATAAGAACCAGTTGAACACTGATGTGCTCAATGGAAAACACTTCTTCTCCATTCATCATAATGACTTAGGCCTTTTTTTGTTCAGCGTTACACTTACTACAGACAGTACATACATAAATGAGTAAAATATTTTAGAATATTGTTTTTATACTCAGAACACACAAACACACGGTAACAAATATGTTTTATTTTTCCCACAGAAACAATGTAGACAGTGTACATCCCAACCAACACAAAGTTGCACATACAGTGGTCTACATACAAAACAACAGAAGAATTTACTGCATACAGTTACAGTAAAAAAAATAAAAAAATAAAAAATACAAAACTATGCTGCTTCCTCTCCTCTGTTTCGGTCTGGCCACAGCACCTCATCCACATCACAAGCAATGTTTTCCCTGGCCAAGCAGCGGGGGAAATATCGCCTAGCATGGCGAATCCAGCCATGAAAAGCATCAACTGCTATATCTCCACATGCGTCTTCCATAGCTTGGAGAAGGGGTATACGCGTTTGTGGATTTAGGTCATACACTCTCCATCTCCAGGCAGAAAAAAATTCCTCAATAGGATTGAGGAATGGAGAATATGTAGGGAGATAAACAACCGAAAAGCGTGGGTGGGCAGTGAACCAGTTACGAACCAGAGAAGCCCGGTGGAAACTTACGTTGTCCCAAATGACAATATGCCTGAGCTGCTCTGGGCCGTCTATCTGATCTGGTGGAATGAGTGTGTTGTGTAGGGTGTCCAGGAATGTGATCAGATGGGCAGTGTTGTAGGGGCCAAGGGTAGCATGGTGATGGATGACGCCGTGGTGGGTAATCGCTGCACACATTGTGATGTTCCCTCCGCGCTGGCCAGGGACTTCAACAATGGCACGCTGGCCGATGAAATTCCTTCCCCTCCTTTGTCTTTTTGTGAGGTTGAATCCAACTTCATCAATGAAGATGAACTGGTGCTCCACTGCAGCCACCTCTAGCTCAAGGACTGTCTGAAACACACATGACAATATCAGAAATAGACATGGAGTGGTCACTGTTGTGAAGCACAATCATTATGATTGCAGTAGGCTACTGAAATATGTATAATTTATACAGTATTGTGGGTATGCATCAATTGTGGGATTGTATAGGACGTACTTGCACAGTTATATCGCAATTCTTTTACTCTTTCTGAATTGCGTTCAAATGGCACCCTGTTGACCTGCTTCATCCTCAGATTATTTCTGCGTAAGACACGGTTCAGCGTTGATAAGCTTACCCTATCAAAATTTTGAAATATCTCATTGTTTTCTATTATTTTCCTCTGTATTTGCCGTAATGTTATGGCGTTATTTTCTAGGACCATGTTCATGATTTGAGTTTCCTATTCAGGAGACAGAAGACGTTCCCGTCCACCTTGTGTTGGTAATCTTTCAGTTCTGCAATACAAACAGTAAAATACTGTAAATACTGTGTAGGAATACATACAAAGTAGGAATACATTTCCCAAATACTTGAAACATACTTTATTTTTACAGCCCTACCGAACAGTCCACAGGCAATACTGTACTACTGTACTCATTGAGTGCTGTATTGATATGCAGTACTGCAGTTTTCTAGTGAGAGTAGATTTCGTACCTATTCTCATTTCGGAAAGTCCGGGTGATGGATGCTACAGTGTACCTGCTCAAATTTGGCTGTACTCTTTGCCCAGCCTTCCTCATTGTTAGACCATGGTTGACCACACGGTCAACCAAAGTGGCTCGGATCTCATCAGAGATTACGGTCCTTGGCCTTCCTCGTCCTCGTCCTCGTCCTCGTCCTCCTCTTACTCTGGCTCTGCGTCTGTTTCCAATGTTGTTATCCATTGCTCCAAAGCAGAAGAGCTCACCTGTTGCCCTTTCATGCTAAAGCTCTGATTGCTAATTGTAAACCTGTGTGACAGGTGTTTGCCCATGTGATGAGTCAGTGTGCATAGTAGGGCAATCGACTTTAGAGTTTTGAATAACAGTGTGTTCCTTGTGAAAACAAGAGATTTTCTTCATGAAAATTGTGCCAAATGCCGAAAATTGTGTGTAGTGTTTTGAAAAAAGTGTGTTTTAGAAATGCAATTTGAGTGTAAAGCAGGAATTGTGCTTGTAGTTTAGCAGAATTGGTTCAGGGGGTTGGTGCATGAGTTACATGTTGTGGTCATTGTGTCTCAAGCACCAGTATTTGTGTGTAAACAATCGAGAAAAACTGTAATAGCTGCTGTAGCACATCAGGGTTGGATTTGTCATGCCAGGCGATACTTTCCCCACTGTTTGGCCAGGGTAAGCATTGCCTGTGATGTCAACGAGATCCTTTGGCCAAGCTGATATGAAAGGCAGGCAAATGTTCTTTTTTCTTTACCGTTTCTAGAAGGGTTATTTTCTTTTTTCATTGTTTGTTCTATATTCCATATCCAACTCTTTGCAGAAATGTACGTTTACAATAATGTATTTCTTTTTTTTTTGCTATTTGTGTGTTTTGCTGTATGTTTGTGTATGAAAACAAAACAGTTTACAACAGGCTATTGGATGTACAGTGTGTAGTGAAACACTGACAATGCAAAAAGGCCTACTGATAAGATTTTCATAGTAATGTTTTGTAATGATCACAGTGTTTTCAGTTGAGCACATCAGTGTTCATTTGATGTTTTGATAATGTCTATCCATTTTATGTGTGACATTTGAAGACGGAATGTCAGTTTGGGTAGACATAGTATTGTTTTGAATGCAGTGTTTGCCTTTGCGAGAGATTTGTGGGGTTTTGGAGTCTGAGTTTTTCAATTTGTGTTTAAAGTTTGGAGAAATTGAGCAAACGTTTGTAAGCAATCAAGAAAAACAAGCATTATGCACTTTTTTTTAGGCATGCCAGTCAAATGAAAAACGTATATAGTCTGTGTAGTGTTGAAGTAATCATATTTACATATTATGATTTGCATAATGATTGTTAACCATATTAGTTATAACTGTGACATAATCATCTTAATCATATTCAAAGAATGCTGGTGTACCACCATGTCTGGTCAGTTGGTAAGAGCTCTAAGGACAATTTCACCCAATTTTGTCAGCACCAGTTTATACTAAGCCAGGATCATGTTGTTGCCAGAGTGTACATATTCTGTGAATGTCCTTAGAGAGGTCTCTCAACCTAGGTTGTGAACCACTATCAACTTGGGTAGTGGTTGGCATCGGAGGGTCCAACAGAGGGACAAATGAGTCTTATTTCCTTTGTCAATGATTGGCACTGAATAAATTCTTACAACCTGATTATACATACCAAAAGAACCTGAAGACCCTGTTTGTGCTGAAATAGACCCTCAATTTCCTTAATTAAAATATTGAGATAAAGATAAAGTAGTTAATTACTACATAATAATAATAATAGTGAACCTGAGGGCTGTATTGCCTGGAACCTTGTGTTCCTGGTAGGGTCTCCCATGGCAATTTGGTCTCAGGCGAGGGGCCAGACAAAGAATGGTCCCAAATACACCAAATACACCTCATGGACAAGCGAGGAAGAAGATTAGATACCCGGCCCGGAGGAAGCCCGGGGTCCCCTCCTGGAGCCAGGCCCAGGAGGAGGACCCGTCAGCGAGCGCCTGGTGGCCGGGCTTGCCACGGAGCCCGGCCGGGCACAGCCCGAAGAGGCAACGTGGAAAACATCGCCGTCTCAACTTCTCCGTCCCGTGGGCTCACCACCTGCGGGAAGAACCAATGGGGTCGGGTGCGCTGCCAGAAAGGTGGTAGTGAAGGCAGAGGGTCTCGACGGACCAGACCTGGGTGGCAGAGGCTGGCTTTGGGGACGTGGAACGTCACCTCTCTGGGAGGGAAAGAGCCGGAGCTTGTGCGGGAGGTGGATCGCTACCAGTTGGATCTTGGGGGCAGTTGGGGCTTACCTCTACGCACAGCCTCGGCTCTGGTACCTCAATCCTGGACAGGGGTTGGACTCTATTCTTCTCCGGAGTGGCCCAAGGTGCGAGGCGCAAGGCGGGAGTGGGGATACTTATAAGTCCCCGGCTGAGTGCCTCTGTGTTGGAGTTTATCCCGGTGGATGAGAGGGTCGCCTCCCTGCGCCTGCGGGTCGCAGGGGGGAAAACTCTGACTGTTGTCTGCGCCTATGCGCCAAACAGTAGTGTGGAGTATTCGGCCTTCTTGGAGACCCTGGATGGAGTCCTGCATAGGGCTCCTGGTGGGGACTCCGTAGTCTTACTGGGAGACTTCAACGCACATGTGGGCAATGATGGAGACACTTGGAGGGGCGTGATTGGGAGGCACGGCCGCCCGGATCTGAACCCGAGTGGTGGCTTGTTATTGGACTTCTGTGCTAGTCATGGACTGGCCATAACGAACACCATGTTCGAACATAAGGATGCTCATAAGTGTACTTGGTACCAGAGCACCCTGGGCAGAAGGTCAATGATAGATTTTGTTATCGTGTCATCGGATCTGAGGCCCTATGTTTTGGACACTCGGGTAAAGAGAGGGGCGGAGCTGTCAACTGATCACCATCTGGTGGTGAGTTGGGTCAGGTGGCCGGGGAAGCCCCTGGACAGACCTGGAAAGCCAAAACGTGTAGTGCGGGTGAACTGGGAACGTCTGGAGGAGGCCCCGGTACGGGAGGCCTTCAACTCACACCTCCGGCGGAGCTTCTCTTGCATCCCTGTGGGGGCTGGGGGCATAGAACCGGAGTGGGCAATGTTCAAAGCCTCCATTGCTAAAGCCGCGTCTGAGAGTTGTGGTCTCAAGGTCTTGGGTGCCTCAAGGGGCGGTAATCCCCGAACACCCTGGTGGACACCAGGGGTCAGGGGAGCCGTCCGACTGAAGAAGGAAGCCTTCCGGGATATGTTATCCCGGGGGACTCCGGAAGCAGTTGCAAGGTATCGACAGGCACGGAGGACTGCAGCCTCGGCGGTGGCAGAGGCGAAGCAGCGGGTGTGGGAGGAGTTCGGAGAAGCCATGGAGAAGGACTTTAGGCTGGCACCAAAGTTGTTCTGGAAAACCATCCGGCACCTCAGGAGGGGAAAGCAGGGAAGCATTCAAGCTGTATACAGCAAGGATGGGACGCTGCTGACTTCAACTGATCAGGTGATGGGACGGTGGAAGGAGCACTTTGAGGAACTCCTAAACCCGACAAATCCCCCCTCTATGGTTGAGGCGGAGCTAGAGGATGATGGGGGATCAACGCCAATTTCCCTGGTGGAGGTCACTGAGGTAGTCAAACAACTCCACAGTGGCAAAGCCCCAGGGGTTGATGAGATCCGCCCTGAAATGCTGAAGGCTCTGGGTGTTGAGGGACTGTCATGGATGACACGTCTCATCAACATTGCGTGGAGGTCAGGGACAGCACCTAAGGAGTGGCAGACCGGGGTGGTGGTTCCCCTCTTCAAAAAGGGGGACCGGAGAGTGTGTGCCAATTATAGGGGCATCACATTACTCAGCCTCCCCGGGAAAGTTTACTCTAGGGTGTTGGAAAGGAGGGTCCGGACGATAGTCGAACCTCGGATTGAAGAGGAACAATGCGGTTTCCGACCAGGGCGTGGAACAACGGACCAACTTTTTACTCTCGCAAGGATCCTGGAGGGGGCCTGGGAGTATGACTATCCGGTCTGCATGTGTTTTGTAGATTTGGAGAAGGCGTATGACCGGGTCCCCAGGGAGCTATTGTGGGAGGTGCTGCGGGAGTATGGGGTGAGGGGGTCACTACTTAGGGCCATCCAATCTCTGTACTCCCAAAGCGAAAGCTGTGTCCGGGTTCTCGGCAGTAAGTCAAACTCGTTTCCAGTGAGGGTTGGTCTCCTACAGGGCTGCGCTTTGTCACCGATTCTGTTTGTGACATTCATGGACAGGATTTCAAGGCGCAGCCGCGGGGGAGGAGGGCTGCAGCTTGGTGAGCTTGGGATCACGTCACTGCTTTTTGCGGATGATGTGGTACTGATGGCGCCATCGGCCTGCGACCTTCAGCACTCATTGGATCGGTTTGCAGCCGAGTGTGAAGCGGCTGGGATGAAGATCAGCACCTCCAAGTCTGAGGCCATGGTTCTCAGCAGGAAACCGATGGAGTGTTTACTCCAGGTAGGGAATGAGTCCTTACCCCAAGTGAAGGAGTTTAAGTATCTTGGGGTTTTGTTCTCGAGTGATGGGAAAATGGAACGTGAGTTGGGCCGGAGAATCGGAGCAGCGGGAGCGGTATTGCAGTCGCTGTATCGCACCGTTGTAACGAAGAGAGAGTTGAGCCGAAAGGCAAAGCTCTCAATCTTCCGGTCTATCTTTGTTCCTACTCTCACCTATGGTCACGAAGGATGGGTCATGACCGAAAGAACGAGATCACGGATACAAGCGGCCGAAATGAGTTTCCTCCGGCGGGTGGCTGGCTTCTCCCTTAGAGATAGGGTGAGAAGTTCAGTCATCCGGGAGGGACTCGGAGTAGATCCGCTGCTTCTTTGCGTAGAAAGGAGCCAGTTGAGGTGGTTCGGGCATCTAGTTAGGATGCCACCTGGCCGCCTCCCTAGGGAGGTGTTCCAGGCACATCCAGCTGGGCGGAGGCCACGGGGCAGACCAAGGACCAGGTGGAGGGATTATATCTCCATGCAGAGCTGGCGGATGTGGCCCGGGAAAGGGAAGGATGGGGCTCTCTGCTGGAACTACTACCTCCGCGACCCGATCGGATAAGCGGACGAAGATGATGATGATGATGATGAATAATAATAGTAATAATAACTTTAATTTAAGAGTGCCTTTCTAAAACCCAAGGACACTTTACAAGGCATATTAAAAACAGACAATTAAAACAAGTAAACAACAAATACATGATCAATATACCACTGTTAATTGACAACAAATAGATTAAACTGTATTTTCTTTCTTTAAAGATTTCAGTCAGTGTAATTTACATAACATAAATGTTAACATTCTAAAATTATCTTGGTTTTAGTAACAAATTCACTTGTAACAATTAAACAGCCAGTGTATTTGAGTGTACTGGGTTTTTTGAAGCACTGATGATGTTTCTGGAACACAATAGGGACCATGATATATGTTTAGGATCAATTCGAAGTTCAGACTGTATTTGAAGCACAAAATACCTCGCCTATTAGCCACCGGTGAGGGGTGTCCACTGCTCTGGCTTGGGATGACAGACACTACAATCTCTGTTTCTTTTTTTTCCAGGTGGATTGGAGCTGTTTTTTTTTTTTGTTCATAAAATGCTTTTGCCTCCTGCTACCTGCGTTTGGGTCCATCCTCCTGCGAACCATAACACCTTGTGTATTATAAATACACACGACTTGTATTTATTTAGCATTTAAACCATTTTTAAATGGAGATAATGGCACATATTTATATATTATTGGTTGGTTTGTTATGCACACAGTAGAGATGCACCGATTGCAATTTTCTTGGTCGATTGCGACTTCCAATTTTTTTTATTGTCTGAACTGCCGATTCTGATTTTGGACGAATATGATTTTATTTCTTTCTAAGAACTATAATTCACAACATACACACATTTTAGTAACTTTTGTTTCATAGAAATGTTTTCTTTAAATTATATTATCATAACATATAATATGTAATACAAATTTTGCCCCTAGCCCTTATTTATTATTTATGTACTAATGCACAGTTTATTCAAATTAATAAAATAAACCTGTGCTTATTTTTGCCTGCTCATCAGCTATGGCAGCATACTATTGTTAGCTAGCTTGTTTTACACTGATTTTGCAGATAGCAAACGTGTGCGTATTCATAAGCTTAATTAGTATCTACAACAAAATTGTCGATCAATCCAGAAACCAGCAAGAAATCAGCAAATTTCACATTGGCTAAATTTGTTACATCTCCAAATGAATCCATTCCGCTTTCATTGCGTGAGAATGACCCCCTCTTTGACAATCCATACCAGGTTTAGCATGTTACCTTGCAGTGAAAGAAACTTGGCTCTCGTCAAGACAACGGGCAGCCAAGCAAGCTCCCCTCGAGTCTGACTTGACTAAGCTAAACCTTATGATAGGCAGGTCAAACCCGTTTTCAATTGTTTTTTAAATTAAGTGGTTAAACATTGAAATGTTTTTTAGTTACACAATAAACATTAGTTATGATAGGTACGTTCCTCTGTCATTATGCTTGCGTTGTTTTGAAGCGGAGGGAGGATAGTGGTCGTAAATGTACATGCAGGGGCGTCATGCAAGCCGAGTCCGGTCATGTGGAATCCCGAACTCTCTCGCACCCAACAGTTATCTTCTTTAGGTAGTTTGAACTAAAACTAAATAAAACACAGCTATGTCATAGTTGATGCACTGTAGTGTGCACAGCTCACTTCTCTATTGTGTCTCTATCATCTGCCCTCATCTGTTTCTGTCTGGGTCTTGTCTCTCTCACCCTTTTCATCCTTCTCTTCTCTCCTCTCTTCTCTAATTGCATATTTTTGACCTAATAGAAAACTAAAACAATTTGAATTGTTTGAATACACACAAATGCATATAAAATACGTCACTGAAAGCGGAATACTTGATTATGCATACTATAAAATAACTATTTAAACAGACTTGCCAAGGGCTCAACATTAACTATTTTACTTTGTAGTACTGGTGCTTCCATCTTTAAAAAGTTAGGAGCACCCACCAAATGGGACATTCGGGGCTTGACTCAAAATATTCGGGGGCGTAAGCACCGAAAGCCCAGCCCAGCCACCGCCCATGCACCTTGGAGGTGGGGGCGGGGGCTGTTCTCTCCCAATGGTGCCACCCTGATGGGAAGCTCCGTCCATGCACTTTCTTCTCCAGACGCCTGACTCCCTTCGAGCGCAACTACAGCATTGGACGCCGAGAGCTGCTTGCAGTGAAGCTGGCGTTGGAGGAGTGGGGACACTGGCTGGAAGGGGCCAGGCATCCGGTGATGGTGTGGACGGACCACAAGAACCTGGGCTTCATTCGAGCTGCCAAGAGGCTGAACCCCAGACAGGCTTGCTGGGCCCTGTTCTTTATCACTTTTTGCCCAGGCAAAAAGGAACGGGAAGCCTTGACGTCCTGTCTCGCCTACCTGGTCTCACTCAGGATGTGCTACCACCACCAGGGGTCCCCCGCGTTGCCTCTTTGTGCCTTCTCAACTACAGTCCCGAGTCCTAACCTGGGTCCACACCTCGCCTTGGTCCTGCCATCCTCGGCGGACTCGGACCCTAAGCCTGCTGCTGTGAAGGTTCTGGTGGCGAGGGGTAAGGAAGGACGTGGAGGCTATGTCGCCTTCTTTCCCCCTTTTTTATTCGCTTTGTAATTTATTGTTATGTTAATGTCTAGTTAATATGTGAAGGATGCTGAATTGTTTTTTAACTAAATGTGCGCAGCAATACTACAAGTTCTAATGAAATATAAATGAATTATTGGAAAAGTTTTACATGTAGTTTCCAAATACTGTATCTATTAGTTCTGGTCTATATTTAATAACATACTTTTGTCCATGTGGATTTTCCCCTTGCTCTAAACTCCACCTGCATTGCAGGCGTGACGGATGGCCAGAGATCCTGTCCAAAACATAATTTCAGGGAAGAGATAGGCAAGGTACAGATAATCATTCTTTTACTCTCTAGAGTATATTACATATAGTCATTTGGGAATTTGATTAACTGTGACTAATACTTTTGAAGGAAACAAAATATTTTTGTGTTGAATTTTGAAAGTGTGACCTTTACTGACGTATTTAACGTGAAAATCTCTTAAGCTTGTGTTAACCAGACTTAATTTCAGGCATCTAAACAAAAACCTATTCAAAAAAGAACATTGACATCGAGACGAGGTAACCCATGGCGCAAAAATGCGAACACTTCCTGACTCATTCCTCTACCACTTTATAGTGTGGGAACACTTCAAAAAAGAGACCCAGCAACAACGTGGTGCTGTGTACACTACTATGCAAAATAGAAATGGCGTTTCATGGCAGTAACCACTGCTATAAAAGAGCACCTTAAGAGAAAACATCCGGGAGCGCTGTTAGTAGGCAGGTCAAACATTCTGACCGTAATGTAGCTCAATCGGGAATTCTACAACAGTGTTAGACGGCAGCAAGACAGCACCGTAAGTGCTGTTTATTTTTTGCCACAACCCAAGCATGATACAGTATGTTAGGATTATAAACACGCGAAACGTGTTTCTGGTTATCACTTCAAATTGATTTTGTAAATGTTTCTATATCGCCCCCATGGTAAGTTATTTCTGCTCCGCTGCTAGGTGCTAACATAATGTTACACCACGTCTCTGCCCGAATAGTTCAGAAAGAAGGCCTGCATACTTATGACTTTCACTATGTACTTTTCCTTAACCCCGTTGGAAAACGGCACGGGGTTAAGGTAAGATATTAAGGACAATTCATAAGGACTTAGTAAAAGACAGCCGTGGTCCTAAGCGAATCCGAGTGCACTTTCACAAGGTTAAGTGAAGGCGGATGTCATCGACGTGGGTCTACCGTGGTGAAACAAAAGATTTCCGAAAATTGACTACTAAAAGCGCATCAAAGATAGGCTACTTCGCCCTATGCATTGTTACCGCCTTTTAGGCTACATAAACTGTAGGAACAGCAAAACAATAGTCGGAAGAACAATTGCCAAATTAGTCGTTAGATTAGTCGACAAATCAAAAGAATAATCGCTAGAAAAATAATCGTGAGGTGCAGCACTAGTTGTGATGCCTAAAGCTACAGGAAATCCACGCACCTAGAACTGTTATGGGAGGGACCAATGTGGGCTGTACATAACGGTTAAAACTACTTGCAGTGGGTAAAGACCATATTTACTGTTCAATTGATACATTTTCAAATTTCAATCTTAACTATGGTTAACTTTCCATTACTGCTGTTGATGACTGCATACAAAGGTAGGTTACACAACACATTATATAAGTAAAAATATATTTATTATATATTATATATTTTAATTGTATTATCTTGTGGATCTCGTTTTTTTTTTAAATGAGTGAAATGTTTTGTCACTTCAGGTGTCAGTTGTGAGGACATCACTCCAGTCAAAAATCCACAGCATGGTTTAGAAGGCACAATTGTTACCGTGTCATACAAGTACAAAATATCCACCAATGATAAATTCTATTGGTATCGTCAAGACATGGGAAATGTCCCACAGTTCCTCACTTCAATCTCAGGATCAGGTGTCGAGCTGGCAGGAGCTGCAGACCCTAGATTATCTGCAAAAATAACAGAGAAGAATACTGTGGATCTAAGCATCTCCACTGCTGAAGTGGCAGACTCTGCACTGTACTACTGTGCTGTGAGGCCCACAGCAACAGGAAGTACTTACACACTGTACAAAAACTGTCAAGAATCAGGTAATGGGAATGTTGTATGGACTTACTTATGTAAGTAATCAATTGGTGATGTATGACCCTAATCTCTCCTTTGATGGCCAAATATTATTAGGTGGCTGGCCTGATTCAGCAGTAATAATAGTTATTATTATTCCACTTAGATTCTTAAGAACTCTGCTTTCCAATCCATAAAACATGCACCAAATTTGGCACACAAATCCTGGTCCACTCATAAACATGCACCATGCAATGTTGCCTCATTATACCTGTTGGCGGCACTGTAGCATCAGTTCAAAGTATTGAACAAATCATTAAAAAATAGGCCTTTAGGGCTACAGCTCTAGAACTTTCAGAAATCTTCCACTGCATAAGATGAAACTTTCATAGTGCATCACTTTTTTTTTCTTCAAAAACTGCTGCTCTACGCAAAGTGTGCAGGTCTAAAACCATATATCCAAATCACACCAAAAATTGCAGGATTTAAACTTCAGACTCAAATGACTTGTCAATCTTGTTGATATATCCTAAAATAAGCCCACAGCACATCAACATGTAATACTGTAAACACTACTGTACATAAACAATCCTCATCTGAAAAATATAAAAAAATCACAAGACCAATGACATGAAGTATGCAAAATCCCAGAACTCCATCTTGAAAACTGAATTTTTAACAAATGTTTTGTAATTTATTGGTTGGACTTTGTTCCTTGACACTTATTTGAATCAACTCCTCCAAGACCATAAGACCAAATTAGTTCTTACCAGGTCTACAACATGGGGATTTTTGATATATTAATAATCGAGCGCACAGTGCATCAAAATGTGTTGCTGTAAATGGTACTGCACATTTAAATGTCTAAATTCATCAATGGTTGATCAGTTTAAATCATACTTAATATATATACATATATGTATTTGAATTCCAATCACGACAGAGTTTTTGAAAAATAAACATTAAACACTAACGTTCAAAGTTTACAATTATAATTTACAAGCTCATATTAAAGACAGCAGGGGGCGATTTTATTTTGAGCTTTGCACACCATACTTAGACTACTTTTGGTGCGTGGTAAGCTTTTGGGGCACACAAATGCACACAGAGACTGCAGGATACAGTCAGAGTTGACATACGCAAAATGGTGTGATCAGACCAATGATTGGAAACCAAATGATAGTGCCATAAAGACTTGCCCATTTTGGTATCATACAACATTACAACGTGAGGAGATCTAGACCAGTCACATACACCAAATGAGGAAAGATTGCAAAAAAGGTGTGTAAAGGAGTAAGCATAAGCAGAGCTTTTGACAGGAAACATCAGCTGCTACCTGACCAAAGCCGTTTAAGAAATAATTCGGCAGTTCAAGAAGAACAGTAGACTACACAATGATGTTATGATGGAGTTGAGTTTGATTCAGCGGAAACTAAAAGACAGTCACTTCCTACACATTTTTCCAGGCTATGTACAGCATCTGCAGGTGGATCCCTTCAGGGTCCACTTGTATTGTCAGCCATCTCTTAGGATTATACTGTCACTGGCCAGAAGGATCTCTGCGCTTGCCACTAGGGCGCAGCCAAGCGCACAGCAGCAACCACCATATTCATCGGTTATCATTTGCACCTGTTTATGTTTAATCATTATTAAAGCCGTGGCATTCCCTTTTGTTCCATTATTGAAGTTACCTTGTATGGGATGACGTTGTTTTCTGAGTAAATAATAATTCAGGTTCCCCACCAATTCTGCGTCAGTCTTCTTCTGTGTGTTACTCTGCACTTGAGTCTCCAGTTTCTATGCTACATATACTGCAACACCTGCGCAAAGGTTTACTTGTGAAGTTTTGATTGAGTCTTGATGCCACTAGTGGAGTTGTTTCTTAAATTACAAACCAATGAAAGAGGGTCCTTTACCAGTTGGTGAAATGATCACAAACGACCACATAGTACTACATTTGGCATTTTGGCTGTAAGAAATCGTAGCCAAAATGAGTATGCTTACAGTACACAGAGTATACCATGTTGAAACAGATTATATCTGGGCTCTGATACAGGAGGTCCTCCTGGCATTTAATCGGCAGGATGTCATACCCTACCTGACAACTGTGACCAAGATACAAGTGATGTGACATTTGCGAACGATTTAAGGACGTATCTTTTGGGTGAACAAACTGAAATGGATCACAAACGATCTGTTAATTTTTCATTTCCGTTGAGCTCTCTCGGTAAGTTTTTATATTTGGTAGCCTGCTACTTACTACTTCCAGACTTCAAGACATTAGAGGGAGGGAGAGAGGGGAGCGGGAGCGACTGTCTGTCACTGAACGAACCACATACATGCACAGTCCCCTACCTCGCAGTGAAAGCTAATGTCTCAGCTAATTCACTTGCTCAGTGAGCGAACGAATTACTGAACGTGTACCGTTCCCTCCCTCACAAGTCAGTCTCTCACCCAGTACTAGTAAATGAACGAATCCTTGAACTTGTACTGGCTGAGAGACTCACTTGCAAGGGGGGGAACGGTACACGTTCAGTGATTCGTTCACTCACTGAATGAGTGAACTGGCTGTTACACTAGCTTAGTAGTACTATCAGCTATTTTATTTTATAAATAGGTGTCTCGTAAAGATATGCTGTTGCATAATAGGGTAGGATTTTGTCATAGTAGCTTTGAGTTTGCAAATGGCAAGTTATGTATCCAACTAAATTCTTACCCTTCACGCACTACCGTTCAGCTCACTCGTTAGCGAACAGTACTGAATGCTCTGCCGTGTTTCAGTTCAGTGCGTGGGACTATGCAGTTGGAGCTACGAAAAGCACTTAACAAACCTTTTGAACCAATCTTTTTAGTGAACTGATTCTAATGATTCAGTACACTGAAAAGAACTGCGTTGCCCGTCACTACAAGATACTTGTAAGATCACTGAAGACGGTTTAAGAATATCATTGTTCTTCATCTACGCTTTGCACACCTAGTAAAAGCAGTGTCAGTGTCCTGTGGGAGAAAAGTCTATGATCAAGTGCTGAAAGAGTTTTCTGTCCAATGTGTTGCTCAGTTGACTAACACCATGTCCATAGACACAGCACTGGGTACTCGGTGCCACATGTGTGTAGTTTTTGGAGGGATTGAATCCACAGCTGAAGTCCAGAAAAACCTACAAGTCTTAAGTGTGGAATGCTCTGATGAAAAGAAAGATGCTATAACATACCAAAAAGAGATTGCCACTCCAGGACAGGTTAAAAGGATCATGGACAGATCTTTATCTCACAAGATAGGTCGTATAGAACACACTAAAGTTGTCAAAGACAATGGGAAGAAAAACAACACAAATCACTGTCCCGAAATCATTGATGTACTACTGACTCTCTGGTCAGAAGTTATATTGGGGAACCTGGATCGATATGGAAGCAAGGGAAACCAACTGCCACGCAAAAAAATTGGCTCAGTATTGTAAAGAATCAAATACTTTTTTTTTGTGTTTTATCTACCACATAATTTTGTCAAAGTCATTATAAAAGGCTCCAAAAAGGCTGTCAAAGAGAACACAAAGGTTGACCTTTTCATTAAGCAAATTCTTTCATGGTTATTTACTAATATGGAACATTGATTTTCAAAAATACACAATACAAATAATGTGAGTATCTGTAAAAAAAAAAAAAAACAGGCTGAACAATAACAGTAGCCTTCTTTGAAGGCTTGTTACTAATGACAATACATTCGTTTTATTTCTTTTTACAGTTTTTCTGGATTGCTTGCACACTATAGCTGAGCCTATTAACTCAACATCCTGTAACCCACCTGGTGGATATGTACATGCTAGGTTTGTTATGAGTGATTACCAACTGAACACCAGACAACAATAACTAAGGCAAGACAACTGAGTGAGTTATACAATAGTATTGTAGTAATAAACAAACAATTATTCAACATTCACTAGTACAATTTCACATGTTCTATCTAATCGAGCTCTGGGTTATATTATTGGTGCACCATAAAATAATAACAAAAGAGTTGCGTGATTTGTTTAATCACAACAGTTCGTTCTTATCTGGGCTGTCTCGGCATCTCCTATCCGGGAGGAATTCCAATGTTCCACATCACGTGCAGAATCCAATTAAGGGGTCTTCAGAAAAACTAGCCTAGATAGTAACGTTTTACATACAGGCAGAATATATAATTAGTATATTTATCCAATATCCACCTTCTCTTACTGTATAGTTTTAGTTATCAATTTCAAATAAGTGTTTACAATATAATTAACACCATTACATTATATTCAGGCGCATGGTAGCGCTATCACCACAAGACAATACACAAGGTTTTCCTTGCTAACAGTTTTTGAAAAGCTTACGTTAACAAGTTGAGGACTTGATAACTACATTACAAATTTACACAATGAATAAACATTACAATACAATAAATGAAATTACAGTTTACAAATTATTATTTCACTTTTTCTACTTTCCCAAGCTAACCAAGTTAGTTAACTCACCGAGATCGATCAAAATAATAATAAACCGAAATGTTGTCCTTCCAACCCTCGGTCTTCAGAAATAATAGAATAATCTTGATTGAACAAACTGGTTATCATCAATAATTAGCGTTCTCAATTTAACGTAACAGTTGATGCTCTTCCATCTTGAATAAACTTTGAGACACTTGAAAACCAATTGCATTGTGGGGGGATCTAACAACGTCAGAAACCAACAATACAACTTACAGAGAGGGTAATATCGGAGTGTTAATGGACAAATGGATTTGACCCAATTTCCGAGAGGGTTACAATCCCAAACCATTACACCAGCTACCAAAAGACAGACCATTAATATATAGTATAATGTGTATAATATAATGTGTGCAATAGAGAATACTTAACTAATGTCTGGGGGCCACAATGTGTGAAGCCAAGTACGATATGTGTGATGTGTGCTGGGAGAAGTAATTCATTTCTGTTGTGGTCTTGTAGATCACAAAACAAAAAGTAGTTTGGACTCGGGTGCGAGGCTTTACTAAAATAGGCTAATAGGAAAAGTAGATGGGTGACTATATTGATAATTAAACTAAAATAGTTTTTCCAATTCGAATTTGTAGACCTGTCGGCATACTGAAACAAATGTGTGTGATTGAGTGTTAAACTTGCACAGTGATAAAGTCCCCAGGTTGAATCAACAGACATCATGGGCGGTAGCTGGGTTGGGCTTTCTGGTCTTAATCCCCGAATGTTTTGAGTCAAGCCCCAAATGTCAGGACTTATCTGTAAAAAGTATCATCACAATTCATAACACATATCGTTTTTCAATTCACTCCAATTCGAAAATAAGCTCCAACTGCTCCCTTTCTTACTCAACTTCAACTTCACATAATTCCTCCTCCTGGTCCCTGCTAATGCTACTAGGACGCGCGCACAAGCTATCTTGTTGATGTTTAACTTGAGAGAATTTGATTCTGAGTGAGTTGGATGAGAAGACAAAATAATAGACAAACAGCAATTTGCCGATTGATCATCATGGACATTTCTGTAAACGTCAATGAAAGTTCCAGGTGTGTGCAGTTTACTAAACTGTTTAGGAACTTCATATTATCTGGCATTGGCTAAAATAACCAAGGACGGCCACCTGATGCAGGCAGAAGACGGCTATTTTCAGGAGAGCAAGAGTTGGAAATCGTCAATATGGTCTTAGCTAACAATATAATTCGCTTGCGAATGAAGATCAGGTAATATTCCATGGCACTGATGCAGTCAGCATCTCAACAAGCGACCGCGTTCTTCGACGAAAAGGGTTGAGGATGAAACAGGTCTATCGTGTTCCTTTTGAAAGCGTGTGGAATGTGAGCAAGTTTGATTTTTCATCAAGTATTTTAGTTATGTATTGCAGTAAAGCAGTATGTACTATAGTACAGACTATAGGATGGCCTACCTTTGTGTACTATGGCAATGTGTTTCAGAGTAGTCATTTACTGTGCTGTGTTTCATCTCTTTTCTAGAGAATATTTGATACTGATGCCAGAGACACTCCCCATAAACTCATCTTTATTGATGGAGCAGGATTCAATCTTTCGAAAAGGAGTAGAAAGGGGGAGGAACCTAATTGGCCACCCAGTCCATGTGAATGTCCCAGGCCAGCGAGGAAGGAATGTGACCATGTGTGCCGCCATCAGCCACAGAGGGGTCCTGCACATTCACGTGACCCTTGGTCCATACAACACCATGCATCTGCTGGCTTTCCTCGATGGTCTGCGAGATCATGTATGTGGACTAGACCAGAGGCAGGCAGCAGAATCACAGCAGCCATGCTACGTTGTCATTTGGGACGATGTGAATTTTCGCCGGGCTGCTTTAGTTTGTAACTGGTTCACGAACAACCCAAGATTCAGCAACATCTTTCTACCTGCATATTCTCCCTTTCCAAAAATTCATAGAGGAGTTTTTTGCGGCATGGCGTTGGAAGATCTATGACCGAGCGCCTTACATCCGTGTTAACGTCCTCCGGGCCATGGAGGAGCCTTGTTTAGATATTACTGTAGAGGCTTGCCAGGGGTGGAGTCTGAGCTGTGTATGTGTGTGTGTGCGTGCGTGCGTGCATCCAATTCGCTTAAACAGATTTATCATAGGACATATTTGCAAAGGCGACACCTGATGCAGCTTCCACTCCACACCGTGCAGCGCATGCTTGCCCTCAATTTCCTAACATGCCCACACACGAGTACACTTATACATATCCTGTCACAGAAACATCTGTGGTGGAGACAACCAGTTGTCTGTGACGTAGTGTTCAAACATTAGCGCATCTCTCATGCCTCTCTACCGCAACCGCTTCCAATGAAAATAGAGAATACTCAGTGTTAGTCCACTCCACTTAGCCACTTGTGGAAGTCAAATATGTCATAACAAAACTAACACTGAAATTACCCCGAACTCTATTAATTAATTAATTAATTAATTAAGGTAATGATACAATGAACCAAAATATTCCAATGGCAAATTAACAAAATGTTTGTCTTTTCAGTCAACGGTTTAAGTCGAGAGTTGGAGCCACCGGAAGTGATAAGACTGCCAGCCACAAATATCACGTGATGATATTTGTGATGATCAACCTTCAGGAAAGTGCTGGATTGGCTGGTAGTGGCATTTTTGGAATTAGCCTGGCCAAGTGCAGATGTATAGGAAAAATATCACTTCATGGCAATGTGTAACATGTGCTGTATAGCGTATTTACTCAGATCGTCTAAACATCCAGACCAAAGCCAACCATCCTATCGCTAACTAAGACAAGACACAACAATCATTGCATAGCAGAACAATCCTATAAACAATGCTGAATCACTGATCACCCAGTATGCAGACGTAACACAGACACTTCTCAAAGTTTTGTAAAGTTTGGCAGGAATCAAGAGGCTAGAAGAAGAAGATAGTTGTAGCAGGTGAAAGCTGATGGGAAAGATGTGCGACAGAGGGGACGGTATGATTAGCTGCTAGTGAACAGACATGAATTCATTACAGATTAGCTAGTGCTTCATTTTGAATAAAGTTGATGGGGTGACATGTTTTGTTTTTGAGGCTTTATCGCCACTTTGTGTTGTTATTGAAAAGCCATACCTGATATTGGATGTTGCCACAATGTTGTGATATTGTTGCAGCACAGGTATGTACATATTGCTGTAATTTCACAGCTACCATTCTGAAATAAAAAATAAACAGTAGTCTTCTGGAAAACGCAGCGGTCAGGTATTTAGTCTTTTTAATACTATCCTTTTTTGTGTCTTAGTTTACGATCCACAACAGAGCCTTTTCTATATGCATATTGCCTTTTGTTATGGTTTTAAAACTGCTGCTTATATTCATAGCTACTTTTATTGTCCTTATCCTTTACTTAACAGAATACCCCAACTGCAAATATCTTGTTTTTCAAATAGACATGGACGACATTGCATTCAAAAGGAGGAGCTTACTCTGGGTAGAATATATTCCTCTCCCATTGTAACATATTCTTATTCAACTGAGGGCAGTTGTCTTTTTATTATGATGTTGCTCAAACTATTCGTTTTTTTTGCATTGATTGGTGAGGTTTCTAATATTACACATATTTAACTTTTTCTATCATAGAGTATTTTAATTTGAGTATTTGAATAGCAATTTCAACTCCAACTTTACAACAATCTGAAACTTTACCTTGACTAAAATGAAGTTATCTTTCAGGTGGTAGTTGTGAGCAGGATATTCAGCCAACAGCCCAGTTTATACAAAGCCCTGAAGGAGGAAAAGTTATTATATCTTGCAACTACCAAAGTTCCCCAAACAACCTTCAATGGTATCGTCAAAAACTTGAATCCGCACCCCAATTCCTGCTCCTCGTTTTACATACCTCAAATACATCAACAGTACGAGGTCAACCAGAGGATTTAAGATTGTCTGTGTATCTGAATGAAGACAGCAACCGTGTGAATCTGGAAATTACCTCTGCTGAAGTCACAGACTCTGCACTATACTACTGTGCCCTGAGGCCCACAGTTACAGGAAACCCATACACACTGTACAAAAACCCACAGATCTACTGTAGCAAATTGTAATGTTCACCAGAAAAACATTATCCAAAGAGTGGGATGTAGCAGAGAAGAATTAGCAAGAATCTGCCATGTAGCATTAGACATAATGCTATACATATTATATTTTCTGATTTAGGTATAGTTCAAAAGGATTTGGGGTGGTGGTAAAACATGTATAATGCTGTATATAGGTTACGCTGTATAATTTCTGTCTAATATTGTGTATTATATCATGAATGCAAATATAAACATTTTAATCTAGAATGTCAGGCTCAACTGCTGCATGACATGCAATGATATCATGTCCTCAGCCAAACGAGTCAACAACTGTAGCTGCCTATATTTGAATGTTTGAGAACTTAACTTTTTTCTTTCTTTTTCTTCCACAGTCACGTCGGGAAACCATTCAGGGTAAAAGACCAAAGCAAAGTAAAGCAGGGAGCTTTTGGGGATGTTACATTATTATTGAAGCCATTTGCCATAAACTTTGTTTTATCACTGTTGTGGATTACATGTATTTCTGCGTGTTCGTTTGATAGTTACTGTCACTGTAAAACGTGTTACTAAAGGTGATCCTAATGTCAAACCACATGATTATGTCAATTCCCTGGCAAGCGGTATCGTAAAGGGGACCTATCATACTATTCCATATGTCTAACATAAACATAAGAACATACTGTCGGATGTTCACTAGTGATGGGAATTACGGCCCTTTGAAGAGAGCCGGATCTTATGGCTCCGTATCTTTCCGAGAGCCGTTCAAAACGGCTTTTTGAACGGCTCATCGTTCCTTTTTCCATTTTATTTAGGTGGCAGGGGTTACTAGGTTTGTCTGCGAAATAACCACTAGGACAATGATTTAGACATCCCGCCAATATCATTTTAGTTTGCATATGTGGACTAGGTTTAGCAGCAATAAATTATCCTACTTGTATTGCCAAACCTATTTACCCAGTTATCTGCATTGTAAACATCACATACATAAGGTGACACCAATATGCCTCTGCTTTGTCAGTTACCTACTATTTTGAATTCTCGCTCCGTATGTGTTATGTATGGTAGACTGCGGGCAATTGTAACAGTTTTTGCTTTTTACCCAGTAACTTAAAAACCGCTTCAGTTGCACAAGTACGTTTTGTATGTGTGGAACTTACATCTGTCTACTAACTGTTAACAGCATTTAGAGGTTTCTAGGAACAGCATGTGTGGAGCAATTTTCATTTAAAGACAAGAAGTCCGGTGTTACATTTGCCCCCTTGCCAGTCCATCAAGGATGTCATAGTTCCTAAGGGAGAGCCCAGCTCAACTTGATGTCATGGTTTCTGTACAAATTCCCACATGGTATATGATTTTGTTTTGTATGCTGTACAACATTGTACTACAGTAATTACAGTAATGTATTGGAGAAATCAATTTTTCCTGTTTCACCATTGCATTGGTGTTCACTTTGTACAGTTCAACCCCTCTCAGTAGATTACCTTCACTTTAGCACATTGAATGGAAATGTACATATGAGCCTATCATAGACAGAATCGCTTTATATTTAGAACAGCAGTGTGTACATGTTATAACAAAAAATGTACTATTATGAAAGAAGTGTTTGCCATTTGATGCAAATACTTGATTTGAGATGTTTTCATGGTATTTCGAATGCATTGTGTCATCTTGCAGGAGATATGAGGCATTTAGCATTTTGTGTGTGCAATTGGTAACACTGAGGACTGAGAGCCCAGCTCAACTTGATGTCATAGTTTCTGTACAAATTCCCCCATGGTATATGATTTAGTTTTGTATGCTGTACAACATTGTACTAAAGTAACTACAGTAATGTTTTGGAGAAATAGTTGATTTTGAGATGTGTTCATGGTATTTTGAATGCAGTGTTTTATCTTGTGGGAGATATGAGGCATTTAGCATTTTGTGTGTGCAATTTGTGGGTTGTTTGTTGAGTTTTGAAAAAATGAGACCTAACAGATTTCCAACTTTTTACTCACTTTGCAGATGGAAACTAACCCTTTTTGAAAAAACACTACACACAGTTCTCTACATTTGGCACACTCGTCATTGATAAAATGGCTTGTGCTCACATATGCTAAACTCAAACCACCAACAACATTATTGACTCCTCGTGGGAAACCACTCGTTACTTTTCAATTAGAAATCCTAACTTCAGCAATAAAAGGGCCCAAGGTGAACCCTCCTGTTTTGGAGAACGTATGATGCAAACGTTGAAGCAAGAGGAGTGAGAGTTGGACCAAGACGACCTAGGAGACCAAATGCCTCTGATGAGATTTGGGCCATTGTTCTTTTTCCATGTGCCTGTGGTTACATAACTGCTGCAGCATATCAGGGTTGGATTTGTCATGCCAGGCGATACTTTCCCCGCCTTTTGGCCAGGGTAAACATTGCCTATGATGTCGACAAGGTGCTTTGGCCAGACGAATATGAAAGACAGGCTAATTTTGTTCTTCCTTTAACGTTTATAGAAGGGTTATTTTCTTGATTCTATTGTTTGTCCTATATTCTCTATTATTTACAGTAAAAACCCAACAGTTTGATGAAATGTACGTTTACAATACTGTATTTGTGAATGAAAAAACAGTCTTCTATTTGTGTGTTTTGCTGTGTATTTGTGAATGAAAACAGAACAGATTTCAACAGGCTACTGGACGTACAGTCTGCAGTGTAACACTGAAAATGCAAAATACCTACTGGTAAGACTATCATTGTAGTGTTAAGTATAGGCCTATAATTAGGGCAAAGGTGCGATTACCTGTTTAGATTGGATGGATGCGAACATTGCAGGGGGGAGCAAGAGAAAGAGGCAGGGGACGATAACGAGGACAAGCTTAAGGAGGAAGAGTTGGAAGAGGAAGAAGAGGAGGGCAAAGAAGAGAAGGAGGGAGAGCTTTCTCTGATGAGGTTAGAGCTACGCTTATTGATCATGTGATCAACCACGGGCTAACCATGAGGGAGGCTGGACTGAGAGTCCAGCTCAACTTGATGTCATAGTTTCTTTACAAATTCCCACATGGTATAGGATTTTGTTGTGTACTCTGTACAACATTGTACTACAGTAATGTTTTGGAGGAATACATTTTTCCTGTTACACCATTGCATCGGTGTTTACTTTGTACAGTTCAACCCATCTCAGTAGATTACTTTCACTTTAGAACATTGTATGGAAATGTACATATAAGCCTATGAAAGAAAAGAGCTTTGGATTTACAACAACAGTGTGTACATGGTATAACAAAAAATTTACTATTATGAAAAAAGTGTTTACCATTTGATGCAAATACTTGATTTTGAGATGTGTTCATGGTATTTTGAATGCAGTGTTAAATTTTGCAGGAGATATGAGGCATTTAGCATTTTGTGTGCGAAATTTGTGGTTTTGTGTGTAGGGTTTGAAAAGATGGGACCTAATTTGAGATAACGCGTGAAAGCAGTTGTAAAAATAGAAAGTAAGGCCTTGAAATATATGGATTATATAATGCGTCACTGTACATCCTCTGGGGGGCACTAATGTACTCATACCAATTTAGTGTATTACTGTATTCATGCAAAAAAATCTACAAATATTTATATTGTGCAGGAAATTTAGGAAGATGTGGTCATAGCTAGCAGTTATTTTGGAACAGAACAGAACACTGAACGTTGTTATGGTTCTGTAATAGGACAGAATGGGGCAATGTTAAAAGTAACACTAATAGGCAAGGACTAATGAATCAAAGACATACCACAATTCGACAATTACTTCTAAATCTGTCTTGCTTAATATGATGCAAGAATTGTAACAAAAAGTAGAGTGGAGCAAATGCACAATAAATACAGCTAGAGTGGATGTTCCTACTAGGTTTATGTGTGATTTCCTGTTCACATCGCACACCATGGCTTCTAGCAGGTGGGGCTTCGATGCTGATTCTATCAAAACTATGTCGGCTGTACGAAAGGTATTAGGTTCTTCAGTTCTGCTTTTGTGGACGGAAAACTTCAGTCATGCTGAATGTCTGCACCTTCATTTTGCTTCTTACATTTAGATGTAAGTAGGTGAAAAAATTGTACAACTTTTAAATACATTTCATGGTATTACTTCCACAGTCAAACAAAGAAGTGCTGTTGTTGATTAAAATCTGTAACTTACTTTTAACAGGCGGTGTTACAGGACAGACGATTGAGCCGACCAAAAAGGAAGTTTATGGACTAGAAGACAGTGATATCACACTTTCATGCACCTACTCGGGTGCTTACTATTTGCAATGGTATCGCCAGTATCCAATGTCAGCTCCAGAATTCCTTATGAGTATTGCTCACTCTGCAACGGTTAAAAAAAGCAAATATCACCTGGATCCTCGTCTAGCAATAAAAGTGATATCTGACAAAAGCTCTGCATCTGTGGATCTGGAGATCTCCAGTGCTGAAGTAAAAGATTCAGCATTCTACTACTGTGCCTTACAGCCCACAGTGGGAGGAAACATTAGAGGGGCAAACAAAAACCCTACTCTAGGTGTTTGTGAAGTTGGCAGGAAAAGAGGTTTAGCTACGTTTGGAGAACACCCTGCTTTAAAATAAATCATTATTTTTGTCGGTTTAAAGTTACAGTTTTTCACAATTGCTTAAACACTACAATTGGAACCTGGGACACCATTAACCAAACCTGAAACTCATTTACCAATTCTTACACCAATTCTGCAAAAATTCAAACACATTTCCAACTTTGTACTCACTTTGCAGTTTGAAAAAATACTACACACAATACTCTACAATTGGCACACTCGTCATTGATAAAATGGCTTTTGTCCAAATATGCTCAAATCAAACCACCAACAACCCCCCACCTGTTTTGGAGAACATTGGATGCCAACGTTGAAGTGAGAGAAGCGAGAGTTGGAGGAGGACCAAGACGACCTAGGAGACCAATATCCTCTGATGAGATTTGGGCCATTATGGTTGACTATGTGCCTGTGGTTCAATAACTGCTGCAGCATATCAGGGTTGGATTTGTCATGCCAGGCGATTCGTTCCCCTTTGTTTGGCCAGGGTAAACATTGCCTATGATGTCGACGAGGTGCTTTGGCCAGACGGATATGAATGAGAGGCTAATTACATTTTTTCTTTGACGTTTATAGAAGGGTTATTTTCTTTTTTTGTATTTTTTTTTCTATATTGTCTATTCTTTACAGTACAAATCGAACTGTTCAATGAAATGTAGGTTTACAATACTGTATTTCTGAATGAAATAACATTCTTCTATTTGTGTGATTTGCTGTATATTTGTGCATGAAAACAGAACCGTTTTCAACAGGCTATTGGATGTACAGTCTGCACTGTAACACTGAAAATGCAAAAGGCCTACTGATAAGCCTATTATTGTAGTGTTTAGTATAGGCCTATAATCAGGGGAAAGGTGTGATTACCTGTTTAGAGTGGATGGATGCAAACATTGCAGGGGGAGCAAGAGCTTAAGGAGGAAGAGGAGGAAGAGGATGGACAAGAAGGGAAGGAAGGAGAGCTGTCTCTGATGAGATTAGGGCTACGTTTCTTGATCATGTGATCAACCACGGGCTAACTATGTGGGAAGCTGGACCGAGAGCCCAGCCCAACACAATGTTTTTAGTTTCTTTACAAATTTCCACCTTATATATAACAAAAAAATTAATATTTTGAATAAACTGAATGCCATTTGATGCAAATACTTGAGAGATGTGTTCATGGTATTTTGAATGCAGTGTTTCATCTTGCCGGAGATGAGGCATTTTGTGTGTGCAATTTCTGGGTTGTTGGTCGAGTTTTGAAGAAATGAGACCTAATTTCAGATAATGTGTGAAACTGTAAGGCCATGAAACGTATTATGTAAAGAGCTATGTGTACATTTTCTCGGGGGCACCAATGTACTCATAACAATCTAAGTGTATTACTGTATTTATGCAAAAACTACCAATATTTATATTTTTCAAAAAATATAGGAAGATGTGGTCTTAGCTAGCAGTTATTGTGTAAAAGAACAGAACACTGAACACTGTTTTGGTTCTGTAATAGGACAGAATGGGGCAATGTTAAAACTAACACTAATAGGCGAGGACTAATGTATCAAAGACATACCAGAATTTGACAATTACTTCTAAAGCTGTCTTTCTTTATGTAAGCCCAGCCCAACACAATGTTTATGGATTCTTTACAAATTTCCACCTTATATATAACAAAAAGTGCTGAAGTTAAAGATTCAGCATTATACTACTGTGCCTTACAGCCCACAGTGGGAGGAAACATTAGAAGGGCAAACAAAAACCTTACCCTGTGTGTTTGTCAAGTTGACAGGAAAAGAGGTTTAGCTACGTTTGGAGAACACCTTGCTTTAAAATAAATCATTATTTGTGTTGTTTTACGGTTAACATTTTTCTCAATTGCTTACACGCTACAATTGGAACTTGAGACACAATTAAAGAAACCTGAAATTCACTTACCATTACCTACACCAATTGTGCACAAATAAAAACACATTTCCAGCTTTTTACTCACTTTGCGGGTCGAAACCACACTTTTGGAAACGACTACACACAGTTCTCTATATTTGGCACGGTCATCATTGATAAAATGGCTTGTGTTCACATATACTGAACTCAAACCACCAACAACACTATTAACTCCTCATGGGCAAACACTTGTTGCTTTTCAATTATAAATCCCAACATTTGCAATAAAAGGGCCCAAGGTGAACCCTCCTGTTGTGGAGAATATTGGATGCCAACGTTGAAGCGAGAGGAGTGAGAGTTGAAGGAGGACCAAGACGACCTAGGAGACAAATTGCCTCTGATGAGATTCGGGCCATTGTGGTTGACTATGTGCCTGTGGTTATATAGCTGATGCAGCATATCAGGGTTGGATTTGTCATGCCAGGCGATACTTTCCCCACTGTTTGGCCAGGGTAAACATTGCCTATGATGTCGACGAGGTGCTTTGGCCAGACAGATATGAAAACCAGGCTATGAAAACAGAACAGTTTACAACAGGCTACTGGACCCACAGTCTGCAGTGTAACACTGAAAATAGAAAAAGGCCTACTGATAAGACTGTCATTGTAGGGTTAAGTATAGGCCTATAATTAGGGCAAAGGTGTGATTACCTGTTTAGAGTGGATGGATGCGAACATTGCAGGGGGAGCAAGAGAGAGAGGCAGGGGACAATAACGAGGACAAGTTTAAGGAGGAAGAGTTGGAAGAGGAAGTAGAGGAGGGCAAAGAAGAGAAGGAAGGAGCGCTTTCTCTGATGAGATTAGGGCTACGTTTCTTGATCATGTGATCAACCACGGGCTAACTATGTGGGAAGTTGACTGTGAGCCCAGCTCAACTTGTTGTTATGGTTTCTGTACAAATTCCCACATGATACATGTCATTGTTTTGTATTCTGTACAACATTGTACTACAGTGACTAGAGTCATGTTTTGGAGAATTCAATATTTCCTGTTTCAAAATTGCATTGGTGTTCCCTTTCTACAGTTCAACCCCTCTCAGTAGATTACCTTCACTTTGGAACATTGTATGGAAATGTACATTCAAGCCGACGAAAGAAAAGAGCTTTGGATTTAGAACAACAGTGTGTACATGGTATAACAAAACATGTACTATTATGAAAAAGTTATTGCCATTTGATGCATATACTTGATTTTGGAGATGTGTTCATGGTATTTTGAATTCAGGGTTTAATCTTGCAGGAGATTTGAGGCATTTAGCATTTTGTGTGTGCAATTTGTGATTTTGTGTGTTTTAAAAATGGGACCTAATTTCAGATAACACGTGAAAGAAGTTGTAAAAAAAACGTAAGGCCTTGAAATATATGGATTATAAAAAGCGTCAGTGTACATCCTCTGGAGGGCACCAATGTACTCATACCAATTTAGTGTATTAATGTATTTATGCAAAAAAATCTACCAATATTTATATTTTGCAGGATATATAGGAAGATGTTATTGTAGTAGTTATTGTGGAACAGAACAGAACACTGAACATTGTTTTGGTTCTGTAATAGGACAGAATGGGGCAATGTGAAAAGTAGCACTAATAGGCACAGACTACTGAATCAAAGACATACCACAATTTGACAATTACTTCCAAAGCTTTCTTGGATTATATGATGCAAGAATTGTAACAAGAAGTAGAGTGGACCGAATGCACACTAAATACAGCTAGAGTGGATGTTCCTACTAGGTTTATGTGTGATTTCCTGTTCACATTGCACACAATGGCTTCTAGCAGGTGGGGCTTGAATGTGGATTCAATGAAAACTATGTCGGCTGTACAATAGATGTAAGGTTCTTCAGTTCTGTTTTTGTGGACGGAAAACTTCAATCATGCTGAATGTCTGCACCTTCATTTTGCTTCTTATATTTAGATGTAAGTAGGTGAACAATTGTACAAGTTTAAAATACATTTTATGGTATTACTCCCACGGTCAAACAAAGCAGCGCTCTTGTTGATTAAAATCTGTCACTTACTTTTAACAGGTGGTGTTACCGGACAGACGATTGAGCCGATCGAAAAGGAAGTTTATGGACTAGAATACAGTGATATCACACTTTCATGCAACTACTCAGGTGCTGACTATTTGCTATGGTATCGTCAGTATCCGATGTCAGCTCCAGAGTTTTTTATGATTATTGCTCACTCTGCAACGGTTAAAAAAAGCAAATATGACCTGGATCCTCGTCTAGCAATAAAAGTGATATCTGACAAAAGCTCTGGATCTGTGGATCTGGAGATCTCCAGTGCTGAAGTTAAAGATTCAGCATTCTACTACTGTGCCTTAAGGCCCACAGTGGGAGGAAACATTAGAGGGCCAAACAAAAACCATACTCTGCTTGTTTGTCAATTTGGCAGGAAAAGAGGTTTAGCTACGTTTGGAGTGTTATGGTTAAGTGTTATTTTCTTGTGTCTATTGTTTGTTCTATATTCTCTATTCTTTACAGTGAAAACCCAACAGTTTGATGAAATGTAGGTTTATAATACTGTATTTCTGAATGAAAAAACATTCTTATATTTGTGTGTTTTGCTGTATATTTGTGCATGAAAACAGAACAGTTTACAACAGGCTACTGGACGTACAGTCTCAGTGTAACGTTGAAAATACAAAAGGCCTACTGATAAGACTATCGTTGTAGGGTTAAGTATAGGCCTATAATTAGGGCAAAGGTGTGATTACCTGTTTAGAGTGGATGGATGCGAACATTGCAGGGGGGAACAAGAGAGAGAGGAAGGGGACGATAACGAGGACAAGTTTAAGGAGGAAGAGTTGGAAGAGGAGGAAGAGGAGGGCAACGAAGAGAAGGAAGGAGAGCTGTCTCTGATGAGATTAGGGCGACGTTTCTTTATCATGTGATCAACCACGGGCTAACTATGAGGGAGGCTGGACTGAGAGCCCAGCCCAACACAATGTTTATGGTTTCTGTACAAATTTCCACCTTATATATAACAAAAAAATATATATTTTTATCCGGGCGACTGTGATTGACCATGTACCTATGGGAATATAGCTGATGAGGCATATCAGGGTTGGATTTGTCACGCCAGGCGATATTTTCTCCGCTGTTCGGCCAGGGTAAAAATTACCTATGATGTTGACGAGGTGCTTTGGACAGACGGATATGAAAGACAGGCTAATGACGTTTTTTCTTTAACGTTTATTGAAGTGTTATTTTCTTTTTTCTATTGTTTGTCCTATATTCTCTGTTCTTTACAGTGAATATCCTACAGTTTGATGAAATGTAGGTTTATAATACTGTATTTCTGAATTAAAAAACGTTCTTCTATTTGTGTGTTTTGCTGTATATTTGTGTATGAAAACAGAACAGTTTACAACAGGCTACTGGACGTACAGTCTGCTGTGTAACATTGAAAATACAAATGGCCTACTGATAAGACTATCATTGTAGGGATAAATATAGGCCTATAATTAGGGCAAAGGTGTGATTACCTGTTTAGATTGGATGGATGAGAACATTGCAGGGGGGAACAAGAGAGAGAGGAAGGGGACGATAATGAGGACAAGTTTAAGAAGGAAGAGTTGGAAGAGGAAGTAGAGGAGGGCAAAGAAGAGAAGGAAGGAGAGCTGTCTCTGATGAGATTGAGGCTACGTTTCTTGATCATGTGATAAACCACGGGCTAACTATGAGGAAAGTGAGGGAAAGCCCAGCTCAACACAATGTTATGGTTTCTGTAAAAATACCCACATGGTATATGATTTAGTTTTGTATGCTGTACAACATTGTACTACAGTGACTACAGTAATGTTTTGGAGAAATCAATATTTCCTGTTTCACCATTGATTTTGAGATGTGTTCATGGTATTTTGAATGCAGTGTTTTATCTTGTAGGAGATATGAGGCATTTAGCATTTTGTGTGTGCAATTTGTGGGTTGTTTGATGAGTTTTGAAACAATGAGACCTAATTTCAGATAACGTGTGAAAGCAGTTTAAAAAAAAATACGTAAGGCCTTGAAAAATATGTATTATATAAAGAGTCAGTGTACATCCTCTTGGGGGCACCAATGTACTCATACCAATTTAGTGTATTACTGTATTCATGCAAAAAAAACTACCAATTTTTATATTGTGCAGGAAATATAGGAAGATGTGGTCATAGCTTGCAGTAATTTTGGTCAGAACAGAACACTGAACATTGTTTTGGTTCTGTAATAGGACAGAATGGGGCAATGTTAAAACTTGTAGGCGAGGACTAATGAATCAAATACATACCACAATTTGACAATTACTTCTAAAGCTGTCTTTCTTTATGTGATGCAAGAATTGTAACAAATAGTAGAGTGGAACAAATGCACAATAAATACAGCAAGAGTGGATGTTCCTACGAGGATTGTGTTATTTCCTGTTCACATTGCACACGATGGCACTAGCAGGTGGGGCTTGAATGTGGATTCAATCAAAACTATGTCGGCTGTACAATAGGTGTTAGGTTCTTCGGTTCTGTTATTGTAGGCGTAAAACTTCAATCATGCTGAATGTCTGTACCTTCATTTTGCTTCTTACATTAAGATGTAAGTAGGTGAACAATTGTAACACTTTTAAATACATTTTATGGTATTACTCCCACGGTCAAACAAAGAAGTGCTCTTGTTGATTAAAATCTGTCACTTACTTTTAGCAGGTGGTGTTACAGGACAGACGATTGAGCCGACTGAAAAGGAAGTTTATGGACTAGAATACAGTGATATCACACTTTCATGCAACTACTCAGGTGCTAACTATTTGCTATGGTATCGTCAGTATCCGATGTCAGCGCCAGAGTTCCTTATGATTATTGCTCACTCTGCAACGGTTAAAAAAAGCAAATATGACCTGGATCCTCGTCTAGCAATAAAAGTGATGCCTGACAAAAGCTCTGGATCTGTGGATCTGGAGATCTCCAGTGCTGAAGTTAAAGATTCAGCATTCTACTACTGTGCCTTACAGCCCACAGTGGGAGGAAACATTAGAGGGGCGAACAAAAACCCTACTCTGCGTGTTTGTCAAGTTGAAAGGAAAATAGGTTTAGCTACGTTTGGAGAACACCCTGCTATAAAACACATCATTATAGAAGGGTTATTTTCTTTTTTCTATTGTTTGATATATATTCTCTATTCTTTACAGTAACGATACAACTGTTTAATGAAATGTACGTTTACAATGCTGTATTTCTGAATGAAAAAACAGTCTTCTATTTTTGTGTTTTGCTGTATATTTGTGTATGAAAACAGAACAGTTTACAACAGGCTACTGGACGTACAGTGTGCAGTGTAACACTGAAAATGCAAAAGGCCTACTGATAAGACTATCATTGTAGTCTTTAGTATAGGCCTATAATCAGGGCAAAGGTGTAATTACCTGTTTAGAGTGGATGGATGCGAACATTGCAGGGGGAGCAAGAGAGAGAGGCAGGGGAGAATAATGAGGACAAGTTTAAGGAGGAAGAGGAGGAAGAGGAGGGCAACGAAGAGAAGGAGGGAGAGCTGTCTCTGATGAGATTAGAGCTACGTTTCTTGATCATGTGATCAACCACGGGCTAACTATGAGGGAGGCTGGACGGAGAGCCCAGCCCAACACAATGTTTATGGATTCTTTACAAATTTCCACCTTATATATAACAAAAAAAATAATATTTAGAAAATACTGTAAGCCATTTGATGCAAATACTTGAGAGATGTGTTCATGGTATTTTGAATGCAGTGTTTCATCTTGCAGGAGATGAGGCATTTTGCGTGTGCAATTTCTGGGTTGTTTGTTGAGTTTAGAAGAAATGAGACCTAATTTCAGATAATGTGTGAAACTATAAGGCCATGAAACATATGTATTATGTAAAGAGCAAGTGTACATTCTCTCGGGGGCACCAATGTACTCATAAGAATCTAGTGTATTACTGGGTTGATGCAAAAACTATCAATATTTATATTTTGCAAGAAATATAGGAAGATGTGGTCATAGCTAGCAGTTATTGTTGAACAGAACAGAACACTGAACAATGTTTTGGTTCTGTAATAGGACAGAATGGGGCAATGTTAACCCTGGATCTGGAGATCTCTAGTGCTGAAGTTAAAGATTCAGCATTATACTACTGTGCCTTACAGCCCACAGTGGGAGGAAACATTAACAAAACATTAGCAAACAAAAACCTTACTCTGTGTGTTTGTCAAGTTGACAGGAAAAGAGGTTTAGCTATGTTTGGAGAACACCTTGCTTTAAAATAAATCATTATTTGTGTTGTTTTACGGTTAACATTTTTCTCAATTGCTTGCACACTACAATTGGAACTTGAGACACAATTAAAGAAACCTGAAATTCACTTACCATTACCTACAGCAATTGTGCACAAATACAAACACATTTCCAGCTTTTTACTCACTTTGCGGGTCGAAACCACACTTTTGGAAACGACTACACACAGTTCTCTATATTTGGCACGGTCATCATTGATAAAATGGCTTGTGTTCACATATACTAAACTCAAACCACCAACAACACTATTGACTCCTCATGGGCAAACACTTGTTGCTTTTCAATTATAAATCCCAACATTTGCAATAAAAGGGCCCAAGGTGAACCCTCCTGTTGTGGAGAATATTGGATGCCAACGTTGAAGCGAGAGGAGTGAGAGTTGAAGGAGGACCAAGATGACCTAGGAGACAAATTGCCTCTGATGAGATTCGGGCCATTGTGGTTGACTATGTGCCTGTGGTTATATAGCTGATGCAGCATTTCAGGGTTGGATTTGTCATGCCAGGCGATACTTTCCCCACTGTTTGGCCAGGGTAAACATTGCCTATGATGTCGACGAGGTGCTTTGGCCGCATACGCACCGTTAAACCTGGCGTCGTATCTATGTGGTGTTCTATGAGCTTGGTCCGGCCAGGCAGGGGAGAGAACACATCAGCGAACTGCTTTTGTAACCTGGTGGCGTCCGCTTGCTGATTTGGCGAGAGACCGTCACCCACAGCAACCGGAGTGCTAGCTGTAGAATTTGGGACCTCCGGTCCGAACTCATCTCCCTCAGATGCTACCGTAGCCAGCGAGACAGGGACCTCATCGTTCCATTTTTTAAGGAGATTAATGTGGTATATCTGTGTGCTATTCCCCCGGTCTGAGCGAACCACCTCATAGTCCACGTCCCCCACTCGCCGTGTGACCACAAACGGCCCTTGCCACTTGGCGAGTAATTTAGAGCTAGACGTCGGCAGCAATACAAGGACCTCTCCCGGTGCAAACTGTCTGAGTCTAGTTCCCTGGTCGTAACGGCGCTTCTGCTGTTCCTGGGCTTGCTGCAAATGTTCTCGTGACAGCCTATGCAGTGAGTGAAGCTTTGCACGCAAGTCCATAACGTACTGAATTTCGTTCTTACTGTCACTAGACCCGCCCTCCCAGCTTTCTTTAACCAGGTCTAGGACACCTCGGGGTTGTCGCCCGTATAGTAACTCAAAGGGGGAAAACCCCGTGGAAGCCTGGGGTACTTCTCTCACACCAAACAACAGGGAATCTAGCCATTTATTCCAATTACGACTATCCACGTGTATAAATTTACGGATCATGGTTTTCAGAGTTTTGTTGAAGCGCTCGCACAGCCCGTCGGTGGCGGGGTGATAGACGCTAGTCCGAATGGCCTGAATCCCCAACAACCCGTAAAGCTCCTTCAGTGTACGTGACATGAAGTTTGTGCCCTGGTCAGTAAGAATCGTTTTCGGGATTCCTACTCGGGAGATGACCGTAAACAGCACCTGCGCAACACTCTTTGCAGATATGCTGCGCAACGGCACCGCTTCAGGGTAGCGGGTTGCGTAATCAATAATGACCAGCACAAATCGATAACCCTGCGTGCTACGGTCTAATGGCCCGATGATATCCATGCCTATCCGCTCGAATGGCACTTCAATCAGCGGAAGAGGGCACAATGGTGCTTTTGGAATGGCCGGGGCGTTCACAAGCTGACATTCTGGGCAGGACGCACAGCACCGACGTACCTCAGCCCGTATCCCCGGCCAATAGAACCGGGCCATTATCCGATCTAGTGTCTTAGAAAATCCTAGGTGGCCTGCCATCGGGTTATAATGAGCCGCCTGAAATATCTCTTTCCGACGGCTTACGGGTACTACCAACTGTAGCAATTCCTCCTGCCTTTGAGTGTCACGACTCACTCGGTACAATCTATCCCTAACCAATGAAAAATATGGGTAAGCCGGCGCTGCCCCTGGCCGTACCAACGTGCCATCAATCTTTATCACTTGGCTAAGGGCGAAGCGTAGGGTGGCATCGCGAGACTGCTCGAGAGGAAAATCCTCCATGGGAGCGAACAGGGGCGAAAGAGCCTCTGACGAGGAACCCCCCCCCCCCTCCCCCCCCCCCCCCCCCCCCGGACTCGGCCAAATCGGGAGCCCCCGCATCAGCACGTCTCACAGCGCACGTCTCACACTTCCCTACCTGTCGTGAGCGCACCCCCACATGTCCCCCCACTGCTCTATCAAACCCTGGCCAATCGGTGCCTATGATCAGGGGGTGCGAGAGGCGGGAGCTAACCGCGGCCTTCACTCTGTTTTTTCCCCCCATAACGAATTTCAATTGCGACCACCGGATATTCGTGCACATCCCCATGTATACACCTAATACACACCCGTGCCGCTTCCAACAGTGCCGCGGGTCGAACCAGGCGCTCTTGGATCATGGACTGCATACATCCAGAATCCAGTAGAGCCTGGTGTGTTCCCCCTTGCAACCTTACCGGAATGCGGTACGTCGCCCCCGGACCGGGGAAAGGGGTCGGACCGCCAACAACACGGACGACCTGGCCCACCTCCATCATTGGGCACTCCCGCCGGAAGTGACCAGGCCGGCCGCACCGCCAGCATCCCTCGCCTGGCGTTGGAGGACCTATCTGTGGGGTGGGGAAAGATGGTGAGGGTGCCTGCTCCCCTCCCTGCCCCTGGGCTCGGTCGAGGCGCCGGCTCCTCGCTGCTGGCACCGGCCGCTCTGCCTGGGGGTCGACCCGGAGTCGGCGGGGCGCTGGAACAGGCGGTGGCTGGGTGGGGACTGCCAGGTGGTCGTCCGCAAGGGCTACCGCCGCGTCGAGGGTGTCAGGCCGATGGCGCCGGACCCAGGCGGATGTTCTGGGCGGCAGTCCCTCGACGAACGCCTCCAATACCACCTGCTCCAGCACCCGCCCTGCCCCCGGCCCCTCGGGCCGCAGCCACCTCCGGGCGCGGTCCAGCAGCTGCTGCGCAAAGGCGTAGGGTCTGGCGCCAGCGTGGAAGGCCAGGGACCGAAATGCCCGCCGGTGCTCCTCGGGGGTCAGGCCCAGGCAGTCCCGGATCGCCCTCGCCACCGCTCCGTAGCGGGCCGCTTCCTCCGCTGGCAGACTGTGGGCGGCCAGCTGCGCCTCCCCCGTCAGCAGGGGAAGCAGGTGACAGGCCCAGTCCCCCTCCGGCCACCCGCACATCCGGGCCGTTCGCTCGAACGTGGCGAGGAAGGCCTCTGGGCCGTCGGCCTCCCCCATCCGCCGAAGCTGGATGTGCGGGCGACGTGGAGAGCTACCTGCCTCCTCCCTCTCGAGCAGACGGAGCAGCGCCCGCCGATGCTCCGCCTGGGCCTGCTGCAGCTGGCGCGTGGACTCCAGCTGCTCCGCCTGAATGTCCATCACCCGCGTGAGCAGCTGGGCCATTGGTGACTCCAGTGACATATCTGCCGCTCTTTGTGCCCCCCCGTTGGGTGCCAATGTGAGGAGTTCTGAGCACAGAGGAGACGGCAGACCAAGGAGTGTAACTGGAGAAACCCTTTTATTGTCCACACCCACACCCCCCCACCCGTACGCCCACGCTGCTGGTGCTGGTGCTGGTGCTGGTGCTGGTGCTGGTGCTTCGCTGTTCGGGGAGTTTGGGACTGCGACTCTGCATCCGCTCAGCCTTCCGGCGTGTGTCAGCCTCCCTACTGAAACAAACAGACACCCTTATATAGCACTCCCCCAACTGATCACCAGATTGAACTCACCTGTTGCAATCCGGTGACCTGTCAGAAGAGTGCTTCATCACCACCACAGCCCTTCAGCGCCCTCTACCGGACGGATGTCCGCGGGAACCCTCACACTGTCATTGTAGGGTTAAGTATAGGCCTATAATTAGGGCAAAGGTGTGATTACCTGTTTAGAGTGGATGGATGCGAAAATTGCAGGGGGAGCAAGAGAGAGAGGCAGGGGACAATAACGAGGACAAGTTTAAGGAGGAAGAGTTGGAAGAGGAAGTAGAGGAGGGCAAAGAAGAGAAGGAAGGAGCGCTTTCTCTGATGAGATTAGGGCTACGTTTCTTGATCATGTGATCAACCACGGGCTAACTATGTGGGAAGTTGACTGTGAGCCCAGCTCAACTTGTTGTTATGGTTTCTGTACAAATTCCCACATGATACATGTCATTGTTTTGTATTCTGTACAACATTGTACTACAGTGACTAGAGTCATGTTTTGGAGAATTCAATATTTCCTGTTTCAAAATTGCATTGGTGTTCCCTTTCTACAGTTCAACCCCTCTCAGTAGATTACCTTCACTTTGGAACATTGTATGGAAATGTACATTCAAGCCGACGAAAGAAAAGAGCTTTGGATTTAGAACAACAGTGTGTACATGGTATAACAAAACATGTACTATTATGAAAAAGTTATTGCTATTGGATGCATATACTTGATTTTGAGATGTGTTCATGGTATTTTGAATTCAGGGTTTAATCTTGCAAGAGATTTGAGGCATTTAGCATTTTGTGTGTGCAATTTGTGATTTTGTGTGTTTTTAAAAATGGGACCTAATTTCAGATAACACATGAAAGAAGTTGTAAAAAAAACGTAAGGCCTTGAAATATATGGCTTATAAAAAGCGTCAGTGTACATCCTCTGGGGGGCACCAATGTACTCATACCAATTTAGTGTATTAATGTATTTATGCAAAAAAATCTACCAATATTTATATTTTGCAGGATATATAGGAAGATGTTATTGTAGCAGTTATTGTGGAACAGAACAGAACACTGAACATTGTTTTGGTCCTGTAGTAGGACAGAATGGGGCAATGTTAAAAGTAGCACTAATAGGCACAGACTATTGAATCAAAGACATACCACAATTTGACAATTACTTCCAAAGCTTTCTTGGATTATATGATGCAAGAATTGTAACAAGAAGTAGAGTGGAGCAAATGCACACTAAATACAGCTAGAATGGATGTTCCTACTAGGTTTATGTGTGATTTCCTGTTCACATTGCACACCATGGCTTCTAGCAGGTGGGGCTTGAATGTGGATTCAATGAAAACTATGTCGGCTGTACAATAGGTGTTAGATTCTTCAGTTCTGTTTTTTTGGACGGAAAACTTCAATCATGCTGAATGTCTGCACCTTCATTTTGCTTCTTACATTTAGATGTAAGTAGGTGAACAATTGTACAACTTTTAAATACATTTTATGGTATTACTACCATGGTAAAAACCAAGAAGCGCTCGTTGATTAAAATCTGTAAATTACTTTTAACAGGTGGTGTTACAGGACAGACGATTGAGCCGACTAAAAAGGAAGTTTATGGACTAGAATACAGTGATATCACACTTTCAAGCACCTACTCGGGTGCTAACTATTTGCAATGGTATCGTCAGTATCCGATGAAAGCTCCAGAGTTCCTTATGATGATTTATAACTCTGCGACGGTTAAGAAAAGCATATATCACCTGGACCCTCGTCTAGCAGTAAAAGTGATGCCTGACAAAAGCTCTGGATCTGTGGATCTGGAGATCTCCAGCGCTGAAGTTAAAGATTCAGCATTCTACTACTGTGCTTTAACGCCCACAGTGGGAGGAAACATTAGAGGGGCAAACAAAAACCCTTCTCCGCGTGTTTGTCAAGTCAAGTGCAGGAAAAGAGGTTTAGCTACGTTTGGAGAACACCCTGCTTTAAAATAAATCAATATTTTTGTCGGTTTAAAGTTACAGTTTTTCACAATTGGAACCTGAGACACAATTAACGAAACCTGAAACTCATTTACCATTTCTTACACCAATTCTCTACAAATACAAACACATTTCCAACGTTGTACTCACTTTGCAGTTTGAAACCACCCCTTTTCGGAAAAATACTACACACAGTTCTCTACATTTGGCACGCTCGTCATTGATAAAATTGCTTGTGTCCACATATGCTAAACTCAAACCACCAACAACACTATTGACTCCTCATGGGCAATTACTTGTTGCTTTCCGATTAGAAATCCCAGCTTTAGAAATAAAAGGGCCCACGGTGACCCCTCCTGTTTTGGAGAACATTGGATGTCAACGTTGAAGCGAGAGGAGTGAGAGTTGGAGGAGGACAAAGACGACCTAGGAGACAAATTGCCTCTGATGAGATTTGGGCCATTGTGGTTGACTATGTGCGTGTGGTTCAATAGCTGCTGCAGCATATCAGGGTTGGATTTTTCATGCCAGGCGATTCTTTCCCCGCTGTTTGGCCAGGTTAAACATTGCTTATGATCTCGACGAGGTGCTTAGGCCAAACTGATATGAAAGAGAAGCTAATTACATTTTTTCTTTAACATATATAGAAGGGTTATTTTCATTTTTCTATTGTTTGTTCTATATTCCCTATTCTTAACACAAAAAATCGAACTATTCAATGAAATGTACATTTACAATACTGTATTTCTGAATGAAATGACAGTCTTCTATTTTTGTGTTTTGCTGTATATTTGTGTATGAAAACAGAACAGTTTACAACAGCCTACTGGACGTACAGTCTGCAGGGTAAAATTGAAAATACAAAAGGCCTACTGATAAGACTATCATTGTAGGGTTAAGTATAGGCCTATAATTAGGGCAAAGGTGTGATTACCTGTTTAGAGTGGATGGATGCGAACATTGCAGGGGAGAAAAAAAGAGAGAGAGGAAGGGGACGATAACAAGGACAAGCTTAAGGAGGAAGAGTTGTAAGAGGAGGAAGAGGAGGGCAACGAAGAGAAGGAAGGAGAGCTGTCTCTGATGAGATTAGGGCTACGTTTCTTTATCATGTGATCAACCACGGGCTAACTATGAGGAAAGTGACTGAAAGCCCAGCTCAACACAATATCATGGGTTCTGTACAAATACCCACATGGTATATGATTTAGTTTTGTATGCTGTACAACATTGTACTACAGTGACTACAGTAATGTTTTGGAGAAATCAATATTTCCTGTTCCACCATTGTATTGGTGTTCACTTTGTACAGTTCAACCCCTCTCAGTAGATTACCTTCACTTTAGCACATTGAATGGAAATGTACATATGAGCCTATCATAGACAGAAGCGCTTTATATTTAGAACAGTAGTGTGTACATGTTATAACAAAAAATGTACTGTTATGATAAAAGTGTTTGCCATTTGATGCAAATACTTGATTTGAAATGTTTTCATGCTATTTCGAATGCATTGTTTCATCTTGCAGGAGATATGAGGCATTTAGCATTTTGTGTGTGCAATTGGTAACAGGCTAACTGTGAGGGAAGTTGGACTGAGAGCCCAGCTCAACTTGATGTCATAGTTTCTGTAAAAAATTCCCCCATGGTATATGATTTTGTTTTGTATGCTGTACAACATTGTACTAAAGTAACTACAGTAATGTTTTGGAGAAATACTTGATTTTAAGATGTGTTCATGCTATTTGGAATGCAGTGTTTAATCTTGTAGGAGATATTAGGCATTTAGCATTTTGTGTGCAATTTGTGGGTTGTTTGTTGAGTTTTGAAAAAATGAGACCTCATTTCAGATAACGCCTGAAAGCAGTTGTAAAAAAAAAAACGTAAGGCCTTGAAAAATATGGATTATATAAAGAGTCAGTGTACATCCTCTTGGGGGCACCAATGTACTCATACCAATTTAGTGTATTAATGTATTCATGCAAAAAAAATTACCAATATTTATATTGTGCCGGAAATATAGGAAGATGTGGTCATAGCTAGCAGTTATTTTGGATCAGAACAGAACATTGAACATTGTTTTGGTTCTATAATAGGACAGAATGGGGCAATGTTAAAACTAACACTAATAGGCAAGGACTAATGAATCAAAGACATACTACAATTTTACAATTACTTCTAAAGCTGTCGTTCTTTATGTGATGCTAGAATTGTAACAAATAGTAGAGTGGAGCAAATGCACAATAAATACAGCTAGAGTGGATGTTCCTACTAGGTTTGTGTGATTTCCTGTTCACATTGCACACGATGGCTACTAGCAGGTGGGGCTTGAATGTGGATTCAATCAAAACTATGTTGGCTGTACAATAAGTGTTAGGTTCTTCGGTTCTGTTTTTGTGGACGAAAAACTTCAATCATGCTGAATGTCTGCACTTTCATTTTGCTTCTTACATTAAGATGTAAGTAGGTGAACAATTGTACAACTATTAAATACATTTTATGGTATTACTCCCACAGTCAAACAAAGAAGTGCTCTTGTTGATTAAAATCTGTAACTTATTTTTAACAGGTGGTGTTACAGGACAGACGATTGAGCCGACTAAAAAGGAAGTTTATGGACTAGAATACAGTGATATCACTCTTTCATGCACCTACTCGGGTGCTTACTCTTTGCTATGGTATCGTCAGTATCTGATGAAAGATCCAGAGTTCCTTATGATTATTCTTCACTCTGAGACGGTTGAAAAAAGGGAATATCACCTGGACCCTCGTCTAGCAGTAAAAGTGGTGCCTGACAAAAGCTCTGGATCTGTGGATCTGGAGATCTCCAGTGCTAAAGTTAAAGATTCAGCATTCTACTACTGTGCCTTCACGCCCACAGTGGGAGGAAACATTAGAGGGGCAAACAAAAACCCTACTTTGCGTGTTTAACAAGTTGGCAGGAAAAAAGTTTTAACTACTTTTGGAGAGCACCCTTCTTTAACATGAATCATTATTTTTGTCGTTTTACTGTTACAGTTTTTCTCAATTGCTTACACACTAAAATTGGAACTTGAGACACAATTAACGAAACCTGAAACTCATTTACCATTACCTACACCAAATATTCATAAATACAAACACGTTTCCAGCTGTTTTCTCACTTTGCGGTGAAAAAAACACCCTTTTCGAAAAAACAATACGCACAGTTCTCTACATTTTGCACACTCATTATTGATATAGTGGATTGTGTTCTCATTTACTAAACTCAAACCACAAACAACAATATTGACTCCTCTTATGGACAAACACTTGTTGCTTTTCGATTATAAATCCTAGCTTTGGCAATAAAAGGGCCCAAGGTGAACCCTCCTGTTTTAGAGAACATTAGATGCCAACGTTGAAGCAGGAGGAGTGAGAGTTGGAGGAGGACCAAGACGACCTAGGAGACCAATATCCTCTGATGAGATTTGGGCCATTGTGCTTGACTATGTGCCTGTGGTTCAATAGCTGCTGCAGCATATCAGGGTTGGATTTGTCATGCCAGGCGATATTTTCCCCACCTTTTGGCTAGGGCAAACATTGCCTAAGATGTCGACGAGGTGCTTTGGCCAAACAGATATGAAAAACAGGCTAATTTTATTCTTTCTTTAACGTTTATAGAAAGGTTATTTTCTTTTTTCTATTGTTGGTTCTATATTCTCTATTCTTTACAGAAAAAATCCAACTGTTTAAGGTAATGTACGTTAACAATACTGTATTCTGACTAATTTCATTCTTTCTTTAACGTTTATAGAAAGGATATTTTCTATTTTCTATTGTTTGTTCTATATTCTCTATTCTTTACAGAAAAAATCCAACTGTTTAAGGTAATGTACGTTTACAATACTGTATTCTGAATGAAATAACATTGTTCTATTTGTGTGTTTTGCTGTATATTTGTGCATGAAAACAGAACAGTTTACAACTGTTTAACACAGGCGACTGGACGTACAGTCTGCAGTGTAACATTGAAAATGCAAAAGCCCTACTGATAAGATTATTATTGTAGTGTTTAGTATAGGCCTATAATTAGGGCAAAGGTGTGATCACCTGTTTAGAGTGGATGGATGCAACCATTGACGGGGGAGAAAGAGAGAGAGGCATGGGACAATAACGAGGATAGTTCAAGGAGGAAGAGTTGGAAGAGGAGGCCAACGAAGAAAAGGAAGGAGAGCTTTTTCTGATGAGATTAAGGCTACGTTTCTTGATCATGTCATCAACCACGGGCTAACTATGAGGAAAGGGACTGAGAGTCCAGTTCAACTTCATGTTATGGTTTCTGTACAAATTCCCACATGGTATATGATTTTGTTTTGTATGCTGTACAACATGGTACTACAGTGACTACAGTAATGTTTTCGAGAAATCAATATTTCCCCATTCACCCATGCATTGGTGTTTACTTTGTACAGTTCAACCCCTCTCATTAGATTACGTTCACTTTAGCACATTAAATGGAAATGTAAATATAAGCCTATCACAGACAAAAGCGCTTTATATTTACAACAACAGTGTTTACATGTTATAACAAAAAACTTTTTTTTTTTATGCAAATACTTGATTTGAGATGTTCATGGTATTTCGAAAAAGTGTTTCATCTTGCAGGAGATATGAGGCATTTAGCATTTTGTGTGTGAAATTGGTAACGGGCTAACTGTGAGGGAAGTTGGACTGAGAGCCCAGCTCAACTTGATGTCATAGTTTCTGTACAAATTCCCACATGGTATATGATTTAGTTTTGTATGCTGTTCAACATTGCACTTGAGTAACTACAGTAATGTTTTGGAGAAATACTTGATTTTGAGATGTATTCATGCTATTTTGAATGCAGTGTTTTATCTTGCAGGAGATTTGAGGAATTTAGCATTTTTTTGTGCAATTTGTGATTTTGTGTGTTTTTAAAAATGGGACCTAATTTCAGATAACACATGAAAGAAGTTGTAAACAAAAACGTAAGACCTTGAAATATATGGATTATAAAAGCGTCAGTGTACATCCTCTGGGGGGCACCAATGTACTCATACCAATTTAGTGTTTTAATGTATTTATGCAAAGAAATCTACCAATATTTATATTTTGCAGGAAATATAGGAAGATGTGGTCATAGCTAGCCGTTATTTTGGAACAGAACAGAACACTGAACATTGTTTTGGTTCTTGATCATGTGATCAACCACGGGCTAACCATGAGGGAGGCTGGACTGAGAGCCCAGCCCAACACAATGTTTATGGTTTCTGTACAAATTCCCACATGATACATGTCTTTGTTTTGTATGCTGTACAACATGGTACTACAGTGACTACAGTAATGTTTTGGAGAAATCAATATTTCCTGTTTCACCATTGCATCGGTGTTTACTTTGTAGAGTTCAACCCCTCTCAGTAGATTACGTTCACTTTAGAACATTGTACGGAAATGTACATATAAGCCTACGAAAGACCAGAGCTTTGGATTTAGAACAACAGTGTGTACATGGTATAACAAAAAATACTATTATGAAAAAAGTGTTTACCATTTGATGCAAATACTTGATTTTGAGATGTGTTCATGGTATTTTGAATGCAGTGTTTTATCTTGCAGGAGAAATGAGGCATTTTGCATTTTGTGTGTGAAATTTGTGGTTTTGTGTGTAGGGTTTGAAAAAATGGGACCTCATTTCAGATAACGTGTGAAAAAAAGAACGAAATGCCTTGAAATATATGGATTATATAAAGCTACAGTGTAAATCCTCTGGGGGGTACCAATGTACTCATACCAATTTAGTGTATTACTGTATTTATGCAAATAAACTACCAATAATTATATTTTGCAAGACATAAAGCAAGATGTGGTCATAGCTAGCAGTTATTGTGGAATAGAACAGAACACTGAACATTGTTTTGGTTCTGTAATAGGACAGAATGGGGCAATTCTAAAAGTAACACAAGGCAAGCAATAATGAATCAAAGACATACCACATTTGGACAATTACTTCTAAGTGGAGCAAATGCACACTAAATACAGCTAGAGTGGATATTCCTACTAGGTTTATGTGTGATTTCCTGTTCACATTGCACACGATGGCTTCTAGCAGGTGGGGCTTGAATGTGGATTCAATAAAAACTATGTTGGCTGTACAATAGGTGTTAGGTTCAATCATGCTGAATGTCTGCACTTTCATTTTGCTTCTTACATTTAGATGTAAGTAGGTGAACAATTGTACAACTTTTAAATACATTTTATGGTATTACTCCCATTGTCAAACAAAGAAGCGCTCTTGTTGATTAAAATATGTAACTTACTTTTAACAGGTGGTGTTACAGGACAGACGATTGAGCCGACCAAAAAGGAAGTTTATGGACTAGAAGACAGTGATATCACACTTTCATGCAACTATTCGAGTTCTACCTCTCTGCTATGGTATCGTCAGTATCCGATGTCAGCTCCAGAGTTCCTTATGATTATTGCTCACTCTGCAACGGTTAAAAAAAGCAAATATAGCCTGGATCCTCGTCTAGTAATAAAAGTGATGCCTGACGAAAGCTCTGGATCTGTGGATCTGGAGATCTCCAGTGCTGAAGTTAAAGATTCAGCATTCTACTACTGTGCCTTAACGCCCACAGTGGGAGGAAACATTAGAGGGCCAAACAAAAACCCTACTCTGCGTGTTTGTCAAGTTGGCAGGAAAATAGGTTTAGCTACGTTTGGAGAACACCTTGCTTTGGAGTTACACTTTTTCAGAATTGCTTACACACTAAAATTGGAACCTGAGACACAATGAACGAAACCTGAAACTCATTTACCATTTCTTACACCAATTCTCTACAAATACAAAACACATTTCCAACTTCTTACTCACTTTGCAGTTCGAAACCAACCCTTTTTGACAAAACACTACACACAGTTCTCTACATTTGGCATGCTCGTGATTGATAAAATGGCTTGTGTTCACATATGCTAAACTCAAACCACCAACAACACTATTGACTCCTCGTGGGAAAACACTTGTTGCTTTTCAATTAGAAGTCCCGACTTTAGCAATAAAAGGGCCCACGGTGAACCCTCCTGTTTTTGAGAGTATTCGATTCCAACGTTGAAGTGAGAGGAGTGAGAGTTGGAGGAGGACCAAGACTACCTAGGAGACCAATATCCTCTGATGAGATTTGGGCCATTGTGGTCTACTATCTGCCTTTGGTTCAACAGCTGCTGCAGCATATCAGGGTTGGACTTGTCATCCCAGGCAATACTTTCCCCACTGTTTGGCCAGGGTAAACATTGCCTATGATGTCGACGAGGTGCTTTGGCCAGACAGATATGAAAACCAGACTATGAAAACAGAACAGTTTACAACAGGCTACTGGACGTACAGTCTGCAGTGTAACACTGAAAATAGAATATATATATATATGAAAGAGAGGCCAATTACATTTTTCACTGGAACGTTTATAGAAGGGTTATTTTCTTTTTTTTATCGTTGTTTTCTATATTCTCTATTATTTGCAGTAAAAATCGAACTGTTTAATGAAATGTAGGTTTACAATGCTGTATTTCTGAATGAAATGACATTCTTCTATTTGTGTGTTTTGCTGTATATTTGTGCATGAAAAGAGAACCGTTTACAACAGGCTATTGAATGTACAGTCTGCAGTGTAACACTGAAAATGCAAAAGGCCTACTGATAAGACTATCATTGTAGTGTTAAGTATAGGCCTATAATCAGGGTAAAGGTGTGATTACCGGTTTAGAGTGGATGGATGCAAACATCGCATGGGGAGCAAGACAGAGAGGCAGGGGAGAATAATGAGGACAAGTTTAAGGAGAAAGAATTGGAAGAGGAGGGCAACGAAGAGATGGAAGGAGAGCTGTCTCTGATGAGAGTAGGGCTACGTTTCTTGATCATGTGATCAACCACGGGCTAACTATGAGGGAGGCTGGACTGAGCCCAGCCCAACACAATGTTTATGGTTTCTTTACAAATTTCCACCTTATATATAACAAAAAAAATTATATTTTGAAAAAACTGTTTGCCATTTGATGCAAATACTTGAGAGATGTGTTCGTGGTATTTTGAATGCAGTGTTTCATCTTGCAGGAGATGAGGCATTTTGTGTGTGCAATTTCTGGGTTGTTTGTTGAGTTTTGAAGAAATTAGACCTAATTTCAGATAATGTGTGAAACTGTAAGGCCATGAAACATATGTATTATGTAAAGAGCTAGCGTACATTCTCTCGGGGGCACCAATGTACTCATAACAATCTAGTGTATTACTGGGTTGATGCAAAAACTATCAATATTTATATTTTGCAAGAAATATAGAAAGATGTGGTCATAGCTAGCAGTTATTGTAGAACAAGACAGAACACTGAACAATGTTTTGGTTTTGTAATAGGACAGAATGGGGCAATGTTAAAAGTAACACTAATAGGCACGGACTATTGAATCAATAACACAACCACAATTTGACAATTACTTCCAAAGCTGTCTTGGGTTATGTGATGCAAGAATTGTAACAAATAGTAGAGTTGAGCAAATGCACATTAAATACAGCAAGAGTGGATGTTCCTACTAGGTTTACGTGTGATTTCCTGTTCACATTGCACACCATGGCTTCTAGCAGGTGGGGCTTCGATGTGGATCTAATCAAAACAATGTAGGCTATACAATAGGTTTAAGGCTCTTCAGTTCTGTTTTTGTGGACGGAACACTTTAATCATGCTGAAAGTCTGCACCTTCATTTTCCTACTTACATGTAGATGTAAGTAGGAGAACAATTGTACAACTTTTAAGTACATTTTATGGTATTACTCACACGTCAAACAAAGAAGCGCTCTTGTTGATTAAAATCTGTCACTTACTTTTAACAGGTGGTGTTACAGGACAGACGATTGAGCCGACAAAAATGGAAGTTTATGGACTAGAATACAGTGATGATGGTAGTGTCCGATGTCAGCTCCAGAGTTCCTTATGATGAGCATGCACTCTTCCAAGGTTGAAAAAAGCGAATATTCCCTGGATCCTCGTCTAGCAGTAAAAGTGGTGCCAGACAAAAGTTCTGGATCTGTGGATCTGGAGATCTCCAGTGCTGAAGTTAAAGATTCAGCATTGTATCACTGTGCCTTACAGCCCACAGTGGGAGGAAACATTAGAGGGGCAAACAAAAACCCTACTCTACGTGTCAAGTTGATGGGAAAAATAGTTTAGCTACGTTTGGAGGACACGCTACATTCAATTCATCTTCGTTTTTTGTCGGTTATGTTATGCACTTAAGCATAGTACTTTTAAAACAAAAAATGAATGTGTAGTCTGTGTAGCACCCCTCAGGCTACAGCAGTATAATATAATGCAATGGATAATAGTATGACGTGTTTTCTTATTTATAACTTATTTGTTCATTCAAACTCAAAACTGGTATTAACAAAAATGGGGATTCCTTTTACAAGCTGAATGTATCTCAGGCAATAATACCCCAAAGGATTACATTTTAAAACGTACTAATGTCAGGCTTGCAGACAAGGAAAGGTAAATGAATTAAAATGCTTACGACTATACTGTGCCTTACACAATGTACATATCACTATTTATTGCCATTCATGTATATATAAATCTGCACTTTACCGCTATTTGTATTTCGAAGGCTTTCACAACACTGTATAATAAAAATTGCCCCATGAGAAAATGTCCAAATGCTTTGTACAGATCATTAATCAAGCACATAACAAGGGAGTCTGAAATTAAATATAAAAAATATGAAAGCATGTTGACAACCATTATGAGGTACACTAAGAAGCATTATTACAGTTAAGTATTAGAGGAAAAAATCAATGATAAAGTGAACATGGACGATTATTAACAGTATTATCAAAATTGGTAGATGCAAAAACAAGTTCCCTGAGTATTTAATAAATTATAGCAATCAATTAAAAAAGGATAAGGACATAGTATAGATTTCATTACATTTTTGTAAATGTGGGACCAAACTTGTCTGGGGAAAATCAAAGATCCAGATAATACAGGGTGTTAGAATGAAGGGACGGCCAATAAAAACAAATATTTTATGTTTAACAAGTGTTGACGAAATTGAAATCATTGATAGAGTTTAACATAGAAGTAAAACTTCTACTAACTGGAACGTTATTGATATGAAAATACTAAATAGTCAAGATAGTGGTGTTGCCGGCTCAAAAACCATGACAATTATCGGGAGTGACACATGGAGTCAGAGCAAAGCAACCCTTCATTAATTTGAAATTAACACAAACAATTAGAATTATCATAATGTTATGAGGCGTGACAGTAAGTCAGACGCTCGCATAAACTGTCTCTCTGGAGTCCCGCACTGAATTTAAGTCCCAGTAGGACCTACCTCTCTGCTCTGTGGTCATTCAAACGTGTCTGATAGTTGCTCAAGTGTTATCCAGTAGTCTGCCTATAGGCCTACTTGCATTAGCTGTGTGTCAGCCTGTTGTCTGCGGTCAGTGCAGATATTTGCTGTTAGAAACATAATAATGTTGTCCTCCATGGTTATTAATATGGTGCATTCTCTCTGGTTAGGAAGGAAGACCATTTGCCCCGATTTGCAAGAAGTCAGAGTTTAGCTTTGGAGAAGGTGGCTTTATTTGACATACGAAGACAACTGAAAAGCTGCACAGGTTGTCCTAACTTTCCTCAACGGCGTCCGGCTCCGTTTCTCTCTGGATTCTCTCTATGTCCCCCTTTTGGGTAAGGTCAAAGATCATCCTATCAGGGGGGTTGTTTCCTCCTACCCAGCAAAGACATCTGGCATTAATTATGTGACCCCTGTCCTTTAACTAATGCAGGGTAATATAATTACAAAGGAAGCATTAGTACATAATCACACAGTCCAGGCCCTGCACCCATGCAAAATACACAACATTAACAAGTAGCCTTTGAAAGTTGCTCAAATATTAGCATTCCCAATCCTCAGCCTCACCCGCTGCCTATGCCAAGGTTTATAAGTCACTGCTGACCTTATTATCTATGTTACACTGTCCAGCTGTATTTATGCTTGCCATCGTGATGTCTGAATTTGATCCCCACTGAATAATTCACGAATCGCATCGTACCTGAGTTTATCAGCCAACAGTACAGTTAGACATTATCTACGTGGTCATGATGGTCGTGAGTATGCATGCTAACATGCACGCTATCTAATTTGCATTACTGGTTCCGGATGTTGTCACTATTCGATGAGGTCCCTACAAGCCATTTTTGGCTTCAGCAGCTTTCCATTGTGACCGTGGTACTTGCTGCGTCCAGTTCATTTATAGTCATGATTATGATTTATGATTGGCTTCATCTCTTGCTGGTTCGCCCGCAACCTGGAACTGCTGTTGTATTTCTTTCTTTATGGAAGTTCCTCCTTGCTAAATTCCGGTTCAAATAAATTCGTCTGAGTTTCACTGTCCAACAAAATATCCATATCCTCCATATCAAGTAGTCATGATCTAGGTGTATAAGGTCACAGCAAATCAGCCCTAAATGGAATTTAGAAAAGGCAGTTGTTTTTAAAATTACAGAAAAGACTGTGACGCAAGAGTCATTTTCTAAATTCAATGACGATGCTATATGTAAAGTACAGCACTGGTATATGGAAAACATATCAGAAGAAATCGGCGGAGTATCTCTTTAAGGTCCCCACAGTAGAGACAACCTCGCTCACACATACGCTTCTCTTTCTCCACAGTGGAAAGCCAGGTGTGGCCCAGCTCCATTGATTTGCCGATTCCATGCGCAGGTGGGACCAAATGCAGCCAAGAGGCATAGTCCTCACCGAGGGCGAAAGCAGCAACAATGCTGGACTCCAAGCGACGATCCAGCCCAACCAGGGATTGGCGTTGCCTTCGCCGTTCCCTCAGGCGATTATCAATGCGCACAGCCAGGTCGATAATCTGCTTCAGGTCCTACACATCCTCCCGTCCTTGACTTCCTCACTCTGTCCCTCCAGGAAGGCCGGCACCAACAGAGCTGCAGTGCACTCGCTCTCCATGGAACTCGATGACGTAGTCTGCCACACTACGAGACCTAATGGCTGCTTCGCTGCTGATCGAACGTGTGTCGAAGCTCCTCCATGAATAGGTGGGAGTCGTTGAGTGCCGCAATCTGACGATCAGCAATGGCCGTGGCCCAGGTCAGGGCCCTCCCCGTGAGAAGGGCCATGATGTAGACCACCCAGGTGGACTCACTCGGGGAGGCGCTGGGCTGGCAGCGAAAACGTTGGTGCACTGCAAGAGGACACTCCGGCAGCCGCCCGGACGCCCATCATACCTCTTGGAGGCAGGCAGGGTAAGTAACAAAAGGACACACAGGTGTTAACACTAGGCTTAATAATCATTGTTGATTGGCAGCCACAGCCTCCAAAGTTTGTACTTGTCCATGGCACCCTCTGGTGGCCAAAGTGGTGGCTTCCAGTAGGACCCCAGACAATGGTGAAGAAATTATGGACACAGTCCCTTGTGAGTTTAGTGAAATACACACCTATTATTTACAGTGGCTTGCAAAGTTAAAGAGTACATTTCTTCAAACCTTATATCAGCTGTTTCATGAAATATCATATAAAATATCTAATTTAAAGATATTTAAAATGTATATACATATATTCAAGCCCAGGGCCATTTCTAGCTTTTGAGGGGCCCTATGCGAAATGTTGTTTGGGGGGGCCCCTATTTTGTGAAACTATTGCAGGGGAATTCCAAACCCTCTAAGACGGTCCAGGGGCATGCATTTAACATTTAAATGCATCAATCTTGTGCACTTTAAGAATCCGTGGAAATGATATGCATATAATTGTTTTTACTCAGCACACAAGGGTGGTTGGTTACCAATACAGACACACAGTCACATTAGTTGTTAGAAAAGAAAAAAAAAAGATAGCTTGGAGGGGCCCTGGTTGTTTCGGGGGGCCTTATGCAACCGCATAGTCAGCATACAGCAAGAAACGGTTCTGTTCAAGCCAATTTTACAACTGTTGTCCAGAATAACAATGTTGTGGTGCAATGTTATGTATATTGTGACATATAGGCCTATGTCTGTCCTCGTGTCTCTTTTTCCTGTGTTTTTCTTTTTTTTAAATCTAATGAACTTTGTTTCAAGTTTTCACATTTGGATGGTTTAATTCTGTTTTGAAGTGTTTTTTTTGTGTGCAATACAGCATTTAAAGGGTGGGCAATCCTATTACCTTAGATCGTGATCAATCTAAAAGTTGTCCACAAATATCTTTTCAGATGAATTGTAGAGATCTTGCCATTTTATATCATTCTACTTTGAAGATGATTACTAGGGTGGGTCAGCGCCATGTCAACAAAGCAATAGAATTATATGGTATAATATTTTGTACTATGTTGACTGGACAATTTACTTCACACATGCCTTTTAACACTAGCATTTAGTTGTAAACAACGCAACTTGGGCATGAAGATACAGTTTTACATGAAACGTAGTACAGGGTGACATTTAAGATAATAATAAAAAGATCTTTTGGTAATGGTGTTGACTTAACTGAATATTCAACATAGAGCCACAGAACTCAAGTAACGATAATTCATGTTATTAATAATAATTGTTAATTCTTATATTTCATGTAATACAATAGTTGTATTCAAGCAGCTATTGCAATTCTGATTAAAACGATCATGCTATTTCCATATCACCCACCCTTGGACTGTGACACATATGCAAACATTTGGGCGTAGATTCAGCAAAAAGCGACTTAAGGCATTTCTACTATGAATGTCCCTCGGGTATTGCTCCTCCAATGGCACAATATTACTTTGCCTATTGATTTTACAACTCAGGGATATTATCCCGAAGTGCCTGAAAGAATCATTGGACATCAAGGTCCAAAGGCACGACCACTCAACAGGCAGGAATGGCATCTGTGAACAGATATGTTACTATTAGTTTAACCATTATGAATGAGGTGTTATTACTAAAAACAAGAAAGACAAAATGTCATGAACCACTACTATAAGGACTAGGCTAGGCTATTAAAATAAGTAAAAACGTTATTTATCAAATGGTGATAAGTGATTTTCACCATAAGATGTTATGTTTTATCAATGTGAAACATAATGCAACCATAAATGGGTTTTACAGCAAATCTTTCAATGACATTAGGCTACAAAACATCTGTCCCTGAGCAAACAAAGCAAAAGACTGTATGCTCTATGAGATCTGTAACTTGTCACGTTACTCATCAGCAGCACAGACACCTTAAATGTGACCTGGCGAGGCCTTGCTCTACTGCCACCATGCCTTTGTTTACGAACTGGTCTGGCACCCTCTTCTTGTCTGAACATATTATATCTGTGACAATCAAAATGTGCTACTGCAGAGGTCACTGTTGCACATTTTCGGCAGGCATGCTGTGGAGAATGTGCATGAAGTTTATCACGTGCGGAAACATGCGCAAGCTTAAAACATGAGTATGCTAACATTGTATCGTCGATTCGCCATCGCTCACTGTCAGACGTATTTAAATGCTAATTGTGGGGGGAGAGGCAATAACAAGGGAGGGGGATCTTTCTTCTCATTAGGAGGCCCTCTGTGATTACTCAAAATGGTTTTCTCATAATGCCCCCATGAGGTACACGAATTTATATATCCAATAAGAATAAAATGTTTGTAAAATTATGTTTTAGGAACATCAGTTTTTTTTTATTACCACAGTTTATGAAATATACTATGAACTAACTTTTCTTCCAAAAATGTGGTAATTTGGGAATGCATTTCTAAGTGAGATTTTCTAATCTTAAAGTACTTAGGGCCCACATAACCTTTTCCAAAAGGTCACTATTTCAGACAGCACATTCTCGTGAGCATACCTGCAGTCATGATGATTGTACATCGCCCTATATATACAATAACAATTCTAAATATGGTGGGATAGCTGCCAGCCAAATCAAAATCGGAATGCTTTTTCTGCAAGTTGCTAAAATATTTGGATATAGAGCGATTTCACTTACGCAAAATGTGGATTTATGATAAGGCATTAGTTGAAAACATCTCTCGAGGTTCCTGAACACATCATCAGTATCAGAATTGTATCAGACCACCAAATATGGAAATATTTTCTTCCAATACCCATTTTCAGTGTAATTTAAGTTTAGGCTTAGTTATAGGCTTCTGACGGCAATGCAACGTGACACAGGTGATGATTAAAAAACTCACTTTATGACATTGTCATTTGTAAAGACAATGCCTAACTACAATAACAGTGCATTTTTTGGTACTAGAAATGCAGTAGCCAGCTGCAGGGGTGAATTTTACCTACTGCCGGTTTTAGCAACCCAGCTACCCCTGGCGGTTCTGTTAAATCCTGCACTTACAAGAAAGTGCCTTCTCAATCATATTTAAAAATAATAATGTTAATCGTTTGTAGGTTACAGTCATTTTGATCATCATTAATGGGATTATGAATGCTGAATGGCATTCAGTGAGAATGTACAAACGAGGGTTCTTTGATCATCTGAATCAGACTACTGTATAATTCATAAAGACATCACAAATCTACAGGCTAGGCTACATCATCATTGTGCTGATTTGGTCTGCCATTGCTTTTCAATGATTGTTTACAGAAACTATGAACTTATTGGAAACCTCAATCCTACCATTAAGCGGCGTAAAAAGTAGGCTGTATTTTACGGCGTTTTTACAAACAATACATGTTTGATGATATTTGGCCTTTTTGGTTTGCCATAGATCTTTTTTAAGTAATAAGTTAAATATTAACTGTGCAATAGATTCAAAACATGCTAGTAACAATACATACTAGTAAAGTGTGCTCATTTACACAGTTAAAATTCTCTCATAGTATTGTTAAACCCATTTACATATTGAAAAGCCTTCACACTGTATGTGAGCACACTTTACTGGTTTGTGCTAAAGGTTTTCAATCGTTTTTACGAGAGCTTTTCAGTTGTGTATGAGAGCGTATCATTATTCAGATTGTGTTAAGTGTTTCAGTTGTACATGTAAAAAGCATTTCACTTGTTTGTGTGTGGAGTTTTCAGTAATGAGTTTGGTTTGATATGTCTATGTGAAAGGAAAAGTAGATGTATATACACGGTAATCCTGAATAATGTCCCTTACAGCCCTAATAGTTGCCTGCTTAAATGACAGTAACTCTGTGGAGGTGTTTTCTCATTTTATATGCATTTATTTTAGGCAATCATTTAGAGGGTAGAGTGATTCGGTTTGCTATTTGTGGATTGATAATGGTATGCATTGTCGGGTGCTATAATACACTGTGTTTTTTATTTATTTCAGAGCTGGCATTGTGGGCAAGTCTTTTCTTTGTTATTTGTTTTTACATTGCACTCCTCCTATGCACCTGTTGCTAAGACAATTACATTTTCAAGTTATTTGAGCGTACTTTGTGATAACGGTTATGTTTTCTTTTTTGTGTGTTTAGGTGGATCAAAATCCTCTCACCCATATCAGCAAAATATTCAATATTAACGTTTGCCAATAAGTATGAATAATGTGTATAGTAGATCATGTTTATTTCTTCAACTTAATAAAGCCACACCTGTGTAGCTATGACCTTTTTTTCCAGAAAAAATGTAGGTTTATAGGCCAAAAGTTTTGATATGTTTGCTACATAAATAGACTTGCTGTTAAATTCCTGCATGACAAAGAGGTTAAACTCTAAGTGCATTCTGGAAAATAAGTATTTGTTCAATTTGATAAGTGCAGGCCTATGAAGAAAGGAGAGACATTTAATTTTGTGACTAGCCATATTCATTCAAAGGTATATTCATATTAGCATGTTATGTTCATTCAAGTCATTTTGGGCACATTAGAAACTTTCAAACAGTTATCTATAGGTTTTTATTATTATTTATGGCAATTTAATGAAATCGTTTTTCAAATCACACAGGAACCATATGAATCAGGAATACTGTCAGATTATTCAGTATTGAACTCATCCTCTTCTTCCAAAGGTAATAGAACAACAACAAATCTATAATCTATGTTAATCTTAGGAACAGAAAAGTAAAAACACTTTGATTGTTTAATTCAAATTTAAGATAACATTCTTCATAAAAATGGCATCTCCCACACCATTGATGGAGACCACACATTGATACAGAGAAAGAGAGAGTTTCGACAGAATTAGATTTTGCCACATACTTATATATCATTGTTCCGTTTAATTATTTTATGAAGCAGTCTTGGGTTTTGAGCTACAGCATGCTGAATAGCTTGCTTGTATTATCTTTTTTTGTGTTCATTCACAAATGGATACATTTAGGATTGTGACTTTGTCCTATGAAATATTTTTTTTACATCTACAGTATATACTGTACATGTATATGAAATGTATTTTGTGAAAAGATATTTCATGATCCCTGGATGGGGTGTCTGAATCCACTTTTCCGTATCCTTTTGACCCTTTAGACAAGAAGTGTTTTTTGTATAGGTGTGTAGCACTGTGCTCGACAGGCTCGGGAGTCAAACTGATCTTTGGATCCAGAGTGAAGCTTAATGTGCAATCCAGTGAGTATAACTAGTTTACTTTATAATTGTTTTTCCAACCAGGTGTATTGAATCTGCAACTTAACCCAATGAATTGTTAATTGTTGTTGTTATTATTGGTGTTGTTATCGAAATGGCATTTTAAATAATTGTATTACTTTATTGGGGCCTACCATAAAGACACTTTTTGGTAGTGGAACCAAACAGTCAATAAGTTCATAAAACTGGGATTAACTGACAGTTTCATTTAAACACAAAGATACACTCTTACCACTTTGCCTTAGACTATGGATCCTCAATTGTTTCAGGTTAACAGGACATTTGTTGTTATTTCTGTTAGTGGAACTAAAGGAGAGGTTGTAGAATCAATAAAATAAAATAAAATAATACTCCATCCTTAATAATCAATAAAAATAACCAATTACTAATAGGCTTCAACACTAAATATTAATCATTTTAATGAATAAAATATAGTCCTGTTTAAAACAAAGTACACAATGTTTTTAGCCAGGGGTATAACACTGTGACAACTGGGGCTGGAAAGATCATCTTTGGAAGAGGAACTAGCTTAATTGTTGAGTCGGGTAAGTTTACAAAAGAGGGCTATATATAATCCAACATTACAAATAATATACATTTGTTAGGCTTATGAAGCAACTTTTACCTTTAATGTATTATGTATTGGTTTGTTGCATAATAAGTAGACATATCTGTCACATTTGTATAATAATTTGTAGAAATTGTAATTTGTAGAATAAAAGAACACTTCTTTCAACAACATAGGTAAATGTTAAATGCCTAAATAACCTGTAATTGTTCAATATAACAGTGTATTGTCAATCTTTGTTTCAAGAGGTGACAAGAGTATTGCACTTAAATAGGTTTAACAACAAATATATTTCCAAATAATTTGTTACCATACTTTAAATTGAATTATTGCAGTAAATTGTGATAACTTATAACTCAATAATTAATATATATGTCTATGCAACAACAATTGGCCATTTTTCTAGGATTTCTTTTAGGTAAGACAGAGATAGATATACGTTGTTCATTGCTAAACATTTTAAATTCAGATTTTTTTGTGGGCCCAAAAAAAACATTAAAGGCAAAAAACAGCAACTCAGTAGCTGTTATTTTGTTACCTCAAAGACTTAAGACCCATCGTGTTTGTTTCGATTTTCAACTTTAAACACGGCACTGTTGTTGTAAAGTAGATTCATGTAGTGTGAATACTGGAGGTGGTTACGGCAAGATTATCTTTGGAAGTGGCACAATAGTACACATTGTTTCTAGTAAGTATTTAACAATTTTGAGATGTAGATTACCAGTTTGCTTTTATGTGCTATGAGTCTAGGTACTACTATATGTGGGTTTGTAAATAAACATAAAACTACAACATTGCAAAACCAATTAAATTGATATATTTACCTTTACAAAATTGGTTGACATATTGAGGTGGTAACTGTAAACATTGATATAAACGGGAGGAAATCTGAAACATGTGAGTACGTAATAAGTACTATAAGCTAAAAGAAAATTCTGCATTACTAAATAGGGTATATTTGTATGTATGAGTAACTGCTATGGTATCTATCATTGTGTGACATCTGGGTACAAGTTCATCTTTGGTAAAGGAATAAAGCTGACCATCAATTTACGTAAGTACCAATACAATTCAGAACTGATTAAGTCAAAGTTACAGAATTTTGTACTTATTTGACTGCACAATTCAAAATGCATAATTATTTATTAATACAGATGAATGGTTTGAATCTCTGCCAATGACTTTCATTATGGCTTTATTTATTGCACCAGTAATTGCTCACTGTGTAAATACTGGACCGCAAAAGATTATTTTTGAAGTGGGAACTAGAATGTTCGTAAAGTCAGGTTAAGATGACAACATTTTATCAAAAATATCTTTTAAGGCCTTACCAGAATCCTTAGACCTAAATCTTTTTAGGATAATGCAATTATTTTGGCAGAATTACAATGTTAGAAGAACCTGAGACTAAACAGTCAAGCCATTTTTTATGATTTGCAAATCTGACCTTCTTACTGGCTCTGGAGAGCTATTCAGTGAAATAATTGGCAAATTCATTATCTAATAAATTTCATAAAAAATATATATATATTTTTAAGTAATGAATGATGTCAACTTTTAACTTATCTGCTAAAAATAATAACAATCAATAATAACAATTGACTATTTAGAAAATAAAATTGTGCAGCTTTTATGAGCAATATCGATTGTGATGAAGAAATATACATTGGGGATAAAGTATATCATTTTAATATAATATAAGTTTCACTGTAAGAACAACATTAAAGGCCAAAAATAGACATATCTGTCAGACATTTTAATTGGGTTTTGGAATTAACTGAATTACCCTAATAAATTATTATTCTTTATCTGTCATTATTGTTGCTAGTCAAAAGTATTTATATGCCTGACGTAGAAACCAAATGGGATTATGAGTTGAAGATAAGTCTTGGGAAAGGAAACAAAGGTACCTATTGCTATGGGTAAACTAATCCTAGTATTAAGTATAGTAAACAAAAAACTGAAGGTTATTGAAGTATGTACCTGAACATTCTTTAACTCACGCTAAATAAGATGCAATTTTGATTTGCCAATTTTTGTTCTAAGTAACGGTCTGTAGTGTGATATCTAGTTAAAGAATGGCAAGGTACTAATGTTATTGTAAGTCAACTTAGCACTGTGTGACTACTGGGGGTACTGGAAAGATTATATTTGGTAGTGGAACCAAACTTTCAATACATACTGGTAAGTGCCATAACAGATTATAAAACCACTGTTACATAATATAATAGATTTTCTTTTTCACTTTGGATAAACCAAGCTTGAAACAATGCATTTAGATGAATAATATTGTTGATGGTGCGAGTGCTAAAATGTGCTTTGAAAGGAGTCTTAAAGTGTTAATACTGATATCAGGAGCGTTCATTTTTTAAACCATCCATTGTTTTTGGTGTGTTATGTAATATGAAAATACTTTGAGATGCCTGTAGTTTCTCATTCACACAGGTGAAAACAGAAATGTATCACTTTGCCTCTGACTCCAGTTGAATTGAAATTTAGCACAATTTGTCTCATTGGTAGATTGTCAACCGTATCCCATCAAAGTAAAGAATGATGCATTTTATACGGTTGTTAGCTCAGTGTGACTGCCCAGAGAATATAATACATTATTTTAGAACTAAAGTGATTGTAACTTAAAGTCAAGTTTCAAACTATAAAAATAACCATTCATTCTTAGGATTCAATATCACAATTTCATGCAAATATATGAATAAGTCATTGTCAATAGGAAAATGTATTGAGCTTAGGGTATAGGAACATAAACATGAGGTTTTTAGTCAGCAACTTGATACTGTGTGACAAGGGGTACTGACAAGATTATCTTTGGAAGTGGAACTAAATTATCTATTCAATATGGTGAGTTTACAATCCTTTCTATGGGTAGTATGACAAACTCTCACAAATACCGCTTTTTATCGTAATCGTAAACTTAAGATTTCAGATAAAAATGATTTAATCTTAAAGAAAGGGACTGATTGATAGCAATCTATTTGGCACCGTTGTAACCCAAAATGCAAGAAATTCGTGTTCCAATATTTCCTAACAATGTAGATGAAATACTTCAAAGAACATACATATGTTGTTTGTTACCTTGTTTAAAGAAACGTCTATGTCTAGACTAGTAGTGCATACGTCTGTTCAACCCTGCTTTTCTTACAATTCTATGACAGGGAAAGTCTTCGTTTTCATTATAATCTATTAGTTTTTGGTTGAATACAATTAGCAATTGAGACCGGGTTTAGTATCATAAAACTGAAAAAATCAGGGCATAACTGTAAATATAGGAAACCTATTTATATAATCTATATTTTATAATTTGAGGCACAGCAAGCACATTAATTGTCACAGTCACAGTACATACCAAACCAATCTCTCGAAAAAGCATTCAGTTTAGTTAAAGAACTTATCAACAATATAACATTTTATTTATAAACAGGAGTTATAAAGCATTTGTTTAAAATAGAGTTACATCATTTAATTTAGTATGAAATGACACTGCATTAGGAACACTACATACAATTACAAAAAAGGAAATTGGTACTACTACTGGTAATTTAATTGATAATCTATTACATAAAATAAATATTTCTCAATCGCTTAGTCCTAGACATTGTGATTGTAATATGGATTATGGGAGTACGACTGCTAAAGATTGTTACAAGGCACAATATTACCAGCCTGCTTGCTGTGTGTGGCAGTGAAATTCATTTTAAAATGAATAAATTACACTTTGTGATGCTATGAGAAAACTGTAACTCCCTTTAAAGTGAAATGTCTATTGATTAATAATGGTCAGTGTAATTTGTGCACATTGACAAAGGAGGGAAACCTCATGCATACAAGGTGGGCACAAGCGCATTTAATAATTAGGATAAACTGGGTATAAAATAAGAGAATAATATGTCACTAAATCAGCCCCAATTTCATTCAAGAGGCATATGGCATATCTCACATTCTGTGACATCTGGGTACAAGATCATTTTTGATTAAGTAAAAAAAAATAGCTGACTTTCAACTACAATTCTGAATTTAAATAGTTATAGTTGAATCATTTAGTATTTACTTAGTTTAACATTATTTTGGCTATTGATAATGATCAGGGCTTTAAAGCCCTGCTGATGACTTCAGTTATTGCTCAGCTATAACTTACTGTGTGAATACTGGGTCACAAGAGATCATCTTTGGAAGGGGAAGCAAATTGTTCATTGAATCAAGTAAGTCCCACGTTTTGGTAATATTGATTTATAAAGTATGTGTTGCACACATCAGGATCTTTTTTTGTTCCAACCATACTATCTAAAGTTGTTGCCCGTTAACACTATATTTCTTCATGACAAAAAACATTAATTCATTAACAGAATGAATTGGCTGAAGTAATTAAACGTAAATGTAGAATTTAAATACAAACAAATAAGAGGTAAGAATTAATGGATTAATTCGGCATTTCATTAAATAAAAAAAGTACTCTGCTCGCACCGATTAGTGCAAAGTGACTTATACAGTATTACTGAGTTGAACTGTAGGCATACCAGATTTTGATATAGCGTTTTTCAGTGTGTGAATGTTGGACAAAAGCTGATTTTCGGCACTGGAACAGAAGTATTTGTGGATTCAAGTAAGACGTTCTTTCAAATGTATATAAATATCCATTAAGGAAACAATGTTTGTTTTTTTGTTGGGATTATTAAACGTTTAATTTTGTATTTACTTAGTTTAACATTATTTAACTGTTTGGCTATTGATAATGATCAGGGCTTTAAAGCCCTACTGATGACTTCAGTTATTGCTCAGCTATAACTTACTGTGTGAATACTGGCACACAAAAGATCATCTTTGGAAGGGGAAGCAAATTGTTAATTGAATCAAGTAAGTCCCACGTTTTGGTAATATTGATTTATAAAGTATGTGTTTCACACATCAGGATTTTTTTTGTTCAAACCATACTATCTAAAGTTGTTGACTGTTAACACTATATTTCTTCATGAAAAACAAAAAACATTAATTAATTAACTGAATTAACTGGCTCAAGTAATTAAACCTAAATGTAGAATTTAAATACAAACAAATAAGAAGTAAGAATGAATGGATTCATTCGGCATTTAATTAAATAAAAAAAGTACTCTGCTTCGACCGAATACTACAAAGTGACTCATACAGTATTAGTGTGCTGAACTATAGGTATACCAGATTTTGATATAACGTTTTTCAGTGTGTGAATCTGGGACAAAAGCTGATTTTCGGCACTGGAACAGAAGTATTTGTGGATTCAAGTAAGACGTTCTTAAATGTATATAAATATCCATTAAGGAAACAATGTATTGGTTTTTTTTTGTGTTGGGATTATTAAACCTTTTCATTTATTTAACATAATTTATACAATTTAAGGATTTAGATATGAGATATTTAAAAGACTGTTTCAAATATTCAAATAGGATGCATACTAGTTCTTGGACAGGACAATTCATATTTTAGAATGGGACTCAGTTAATAATTGATAACAACATTAATACATTAAGTCTTAGGTTTAGGTTAATAATAGAAGACTTTCATTTACACAGTTCACACATTTTTGTATTGCTAATACAACTTTATAATAATTCGGAAACCTAACACTCTAGGCTAGGTGAAATTTATTTTTAAATGAATTTGTTACACTTTGTCATGCTAACCTTAACCCTATTGTTTAGACAGGGAACAAAGTAGCTAACTATAGCTACAGATAAGCAAACATTAATGATGAGAATGCCAATCTTAAAAAAACGTGTTAGTATGGTAAGCAATCAGGAAACTACCATATACAGGTGGATAAAATGGATATTTATTGAAGCAATAACATGAGAAAACAAACTCCCTTTAAAGTGGAATGTCTATTGATTAATAATGGCCAGGTTAATTTGTGCACATTGATACAGGAGGGGAACCTCAGGCATGCAAGGTGGGCACAAGCTCATTTATTAATTAGGATGAACTGGGTATAAAAAAGGAGAATAACATAGCACTCAATCAGTCCCAATTTCATTCAAGAGTAACTGCTATGGTATATCTCACATTCTGTGACATCTGGGCACAAGATCATTTTTGATGAAGTAAAAAGAAGCTGACTATCAACTTGCGTAAGTTCAACTACAATTCAGATTTTAAATAGTTATAGTTGAATAATTTTGTATTTACTTAGTTTAACATTATTAAACTGTTTGGCTATTGATAATGATCAGGGCTTTAAAGCCCTACTGACGACTTCAGTTATTGCTCAGCTATAACTTACTGTGTGAATACTGGGTCACGAAAACTCATCTTTGGAAGGGGAAGCACATTGATCATTGAATCAAGTAAGTCCCACGTTTTGGTCAAATTGATTTATACAGTATGTGTTGCACACATCAGGGTCTTTTTTTTTCAACCATACTCTCTAAAATTGTTAACCGTTAACAATTTATTATTCAGGAAAAAAACATTCATTAACAGAATGAATTGGCTCAAGTAACTAAACCTAAATGTAGAATATAAATACAAACAAATAAGGAGTACGAATGTATGGATTAATTCGGCTTTTCATTCAATTAAAAAAGTACAAGATAAATAAGTACTCTGCTTACCGTACCGATTAGTACAAAGTATACAGTATTAGTGAGTTGAACTGTATACCAGATTTTGATATAACGTTTTTCAGTGTGTGTATGCTGGACAAAAGCTGATTTTCGGCACTGGAACAGAAGTATTTGTGGATTCAAGTAAGACGTTCTTAAATGTATATACATATCCATTAAGGAAACAATGTATAGTTTCTTTTGTGTTGGGATTATACTTTTTTTTTACATATTTAAAATCATTTATAAAGATACAATTTAAGGATTTAGATATGAGATATTTAAAAGACTGTTTCAAATATTCAAATGGGATGCATACTAGCTCTTGGACAGGACAATTGATATTTAAGAATGGGATTCAATTAATAATTGATAACACCATAAATTCCTTCTTGGATTTTGGATAACAGTAAAATACTTTTCTTTATTCCAGTTCACAAAAATGTGTATTGCTAACACTATTTTAGAATAATGCGGAAACCTAACACTTGGCAGTGAAATCTATTTTTAAATCATTTGTGATGCTAACCTTAACCCTATTGTTTAGACAGGAAACAAAGTAGCTAACTATAGCTACAGATATGCAAACATTAATGTTCAGAATGCATTCAACTACGATTCTGAATTTAAATTGTTATAGTTTATTAAGTTAGTATTTACTTAGTTTAACATTATTTAACTTTTTATTAAAAGATAAGAGACCTTTTTACTAAAAAGTAAGGGCATTTTGGCTATTGATAATGATCAGGGCTTTAAAGCCCTGCTGATGACTTCAGTTATTGCTCAGCTATAACTTACTGTGTGACTACTGGGTTCCAAAAGATCATCTTTGGAACGGGAAGCAAATTGTTAATTGAATCAAGTAAGTCCCACGTTTTGGTAATATTGATTGATAAAGTATGTGTTGCACACATCAGGATCTTTTTTTGTTCCTGCCATACTCTGTGAAATTGTTGAACGTTAACAATTTATTATTCAGGAAAAAAAAACATTCATTAACAGAATGAATAAGCTCAAGTAACTAAAGCTAAATGTAGAATTTAAATACAAACAAATAAGGAGTAGGGTGGTGGATAAATTAGGCATTTAATTAAATTCAAAAAGTACTCTGCTTAACATACCGATTAGTACAAAGTGGCCTATACAGTATTAATGTATTGAACTGTAGGTGTACCAGATTTTGATATAATGTTTTTCAATGTGTGAATGCTGGATATAAGCTGATTTTCGGTAATGGAACAGAAGTATTTGTGGATTCAAGTAAGACCCTCTTTCAAATGTATATGAATAACCATTAAGGAAACACTATATAGTTTATTTTGTGTTGGGATTTTTATATATTTAACACAATATATAAAGATACAATTTAAGGATTTAGATGAGATCTTAAAAAGACCAGTGTTTCAAATATTCAAATAGGATGCATAGTTCTTGGACAGGACAATTCATATTTAAGAATGGGATTCAAGTAATAATTAATAACAGCTTTAATACATTAAGTTTTAGGTTTTAGGCAACAATAGAAGACTTTTCTTCGCTCCAGTTCACAAATATTCGTATCGCTAATAGAATTTTATAATAATTCGGAAACCTAACACTCTAGGCTGAAGGTTAGCTGTTAGTATCCTTCCACTTTATAAGATCAAGATGAATGATTTAATCCTGGAAAAACCATAGGAAAAACAAAGTAATTGCAATTTGTAAAAACTTTAATAGGCTTACTATTGATTAGGCTGGCCCTTTTTAAAAAGGGATGAAAGTAAACAAAAATGTATACAATATAATTATTCAGTATGTAAAATGGTCCTACAAAACCAACAGAACATAACTCAAATGTTGTACTCACTAGAAAATGAAACATGTTAAATTTGAATATGTACAGTGCTATATAGCATAGTTTATGTGATGAAGGTTCATGCAGTGTGACAACAGGGGTTGGAACAAACAAGCTGTTTTTTGGGACAGGCATTGAATTACAAGTTCAATCCGGTGAGTATGTTCAAACTGAATTAGGTAAAACAATGTAAATTACATAAATGGTTGGGAAAACTAAAAAATAGTTAATAATATAATGACTATCTGGGACTATTATCTTCAATTGTATTTTGCATTGACATAGCATGGTATTGAAAAAATTGCAAAGACAACAAGTAAGACAACCTTCTTTGCTAACATGTTGAAATATTGTTAATTGAGATGAAATGATCACTAATTATACAGCCTATTAGGTATACTGAAAGCTAATAATACTATATCGATAAAGAAAAATAAATGTTTCGCTTTACCTCTTCATATTTGGACAGGGAATTAGGGCATATAATCAAAGTTAATAGTTTAACATTAACAGTAAAATTACATCAAAGGGATTACATTTTCTATGTGATGCTAACGACACAACAAGCTTAAATAATTTACTGGATCTCCGACCCAAATGTATCTACAAATTCAAATATTCAAGATCATCAGACAAAATAGTGATTACCTAAAATATTACCGCAATTCAATGAATTCATGCTAATTTGTTCTAAGGCTAGATGTAATTGACGGGTATGATGCATTGAGTCACAGCTTCAGAGAACTGGAAAGTATGTTTTGTAGAAGGGATGATGTATCATTAGTATTATTAATCACAGTTTATGTAACGTTACCTCAGCTTGTGTGACTATTGCAGCTGGATTCAACAATTTTCTATAACAATAACAACAATTATATTCAATTCAATTTATTGTCCTTGATACATTAACATTACAGATTACATTGGGTGATTTGGATAAATTTAGTTTGGTCTGCTAATATAAAAAAAAAATCGCACACATTTGGAAAAGGTCCAGTTGATTTAAGTAAGAGTATTTATAAAAACAATTATCATTGATATACTTTTAAAGACTAAACCATCAAAATCTGAACTAAATGCATTTATGTTCCAAAAATGGCTGATTGCTGCTTGAAAGCAATACCTATTCTTGCTAGTATAAAACCATGCGGTGATTGTTTCAAGACATAAAAATGAGGAAAGTGAACCAAACTAGTTATGATAAGATTGAGTATAAAATATTTTGAAAACTAAAGAGTTATTGTTTAGGGCTGATACATTTTCAGGAAGTGAAGGTGAGAATAATAAGTATTAAAGTTCCACAGTGCTGTGAAAAAAACAGTAGACCATTCACATTAAGTGTTTTGAGACAAATCTATTGTACAGCTGAGTATTATTTATTAGAACTGTACAAGGAGGAAGGTGATTTGAGGACACTGACATTGTTCTCAAACAAGGTTTCAACTGTAGAATAATTTTTTAATTCTCTATCATACTGTGTCAAATAATGCCTTCAGCACATTTGTTGTTCCATGCACTCACTAAAGGACCATAATCTGTAAAACTTTCTATTAAAATGCTTATCGCATGTATCACACAAAATCCAAAGATAAATGTGTGCAGGCAACTAAATATATCTTGACTGTGGAACGTCACTTTTTGTTATGGATTTAAGTACTGTGTGAATACCAACTGGAAAATAAATTTTGGATCTGGAACTAAATTGATCGTCGAAAAAAGTGAGTGCCTATTTGTCAGCCTTGAGTACTTCATACAACTTTAATGTGTTCAAAGTCTGTAGAAGATTGACTTCATTAAGCAATTTGACCTGGGATGAAATGACACGTTCAAAGCAGTAAGAAGATCTTGAAAAAGGGTGCAATGCCTGTTACACAATGGATATAGTGTAACAATGGAAAAACACTAGTATTCATTAATTAAATAATATATTTAAAATAATGTTAACAAAATAATAATACAATATTTCTATGACCATAATATTGTTCATTCTTTAAACCATTCTTTTTCAATTTTATCATCTGTCGTTAACAATAGTTGTATCAATCATGTAATTAAGAATACAAATTCGAAACAAATTCAAGAGTGATATCATTACTGAAAAACGAATTTCAACCAAACTAATTGGAATGGAGACTATTAAATACAACATTCACGTAAATACTGGTAGGAAACAATAGTGCACAGACACTCAGTTGTATGATCTAATTTGAACCATTTTTTGCTCTGGTTTTTGATACCACTCATGTTATAGTGTGACTAGCAATAACAAAATCCATTTTGGATCTGGAGTCAAAGTTTTTGTTCAGTCAGGTAAGTGCCTGACTGCCTGTGTATAATGTCAAATTTAACACATATCTCAACACTTACACAATTAAATAACAAACTATAATGAATACATTAATAGCTCAGGGGCACATATAATGACATTGATTAGATTCCTTAATGTTAAATGAATGGGATTGATATTTCATAAATTCATAGCAGCTACTTAATCCGAACTTTTTAATGGGAATCTGATGATCTTGTTCAAAGACGATATGGGATGGTCATTCACAGGACCATTTTCTGTAATACAATCAAAACACTATATTTGATCTAGGAACTAGTTATCTAAGGTATAACATAAGGTATGACATGCACAGTAAATACTTTTCCTCATACGAGTTTTAGTAGACTTAATTACTAGACATATTTTCACAATAAACGTACTATTTAAATGTCAGATTTCTACAATTAGACTTATTTAACAGCTAAATATAATCCTAATATTTACTAACAATTATTGGACACTGTGATTTCACATTTCGAATATGAGTATTATCTTAAAATATTGAAAGGTAAAAAAGCATGAACGGTTTCAGAAATGGCAATAGTTAAGCGATAGCACTCAAAAAGAGAATATGTTGGGGTGGTTACTGGCACACCTGTGCATAGGGAAGATGACCAGTAAGCCATGCTAATAATTACAGCAACAAAAATCTTCAAATGTGTCATTGATGTCATAATTTATAAATCACATTACAAAACAGGCAAAAAATGTCATCTTTTGGAACATACTGGGATTTTATTGTTTGGATTGCGGACCATATAAGTTAACTTGCAAAAGGTTTTATACAATAATAGGTTGCATGCCTGTGATCTCAGTGTTATGCAATTGTCAAAATGTGTGTAATTTTTATACAACATTACCTTGGTGTATTGCTAAATGGGGGAAGAAAATTAAAAAAACTGCATTTCTCACATCTCAGTGAGGAATCAAGCTCAATCAATTACCAGTAGAAAAATTCACCCCATGAGAAATCATTTCATCAGGTGTTCTATTAGTAATTGTCAAGGTACGCAACATGGTGTAACTTCTGGGACCAAGATTGTATTTGGCCAAGGAATTCAACTGATTGTTGACTTAAGTAAGTTTTTTTTATTCAAATATGATTATGTGCAACATGAAATTAGTAACCAAACAAGGGTCAAAATATGGTTATAATTTTATTTATTTATTTATTTTTTGCCTGAAATTGTGGTGTTTTGCACGTCATTTAGAAATTAAATTGAAAGCAATTTTTTCAAAAGAAATGTCTATTTCCTGGATGAACTGAAATGATACATTTATTACTTTACTAAGCTACATAGAATACAACAAACAAGAGAAAAATCATACTCTGATGAAGGCAGATTAGGCTGAAACTTTAGTATGTGTTGTTTGATGGCCAAATAAATTAGTCAAATTGAGGACTGTCCCAGTCCTTTTTCCTGAGTTCCACATTGCTGAGAGAAAAAAGAGTAGACCATTCACATTAAGTATTTTGAGACAAATCTATTGAACAGCTGAGTATTATTTATTAGAACTGTACAATGAGAAAGGTTATTTGAGGACACTGACATTGCTCTCAAACAAGATTTCAACTGTAGAATAATTTTCAAATTCTCTATCATACTGTGTCAAATAATGCCTTGAGCACATTTGTTGTTCCATGCACTCACTAAAAGACCATAATCTGTAAAACTTTCTATTGAAATGCTTATCGCATGCATCACACAAAATCCCAAGAGATTAAAATTAGGTTACTAAATATATCTTGACTGTTGTACTTAACATTTTGTTATGGATTCAAGTACTGTGTGAATGCCAACAACAGGAAAATACATTTTGGATCTGGAACTAAATTGATTGTTGCGAAAAGTGAGTGCCTATTTTCCGCCTTGAGTACTTCATACAACTTTAATGTATTCAATGTCTGTAGAAGATGGACTTAATTAAATTATTTGACCTGGGATCAGATTACATTTTCAAAGCAGTGAGAAGATCTTGAAAAGGGGTGCAATGCCTGTTACACAATGGATATAAACTTGTAACAATGGAAAAACACTATTATTCATTAATTAAATAAAATATTTAAATAATGTTGATTTCAAAATTAAAATACAATATTACTATGATCATAATATTTTTCATACTTTAAATCATTCTTTTTCAATTATCCATCGTCAGCCATGTTGTATCAATCATGCAATTAACAATACATAGTCAAATCAAAACAGGGCAAAAAACATGCAAAGTAAATATTTCTCCTCATAGGAGTCTTAGTAGACTTAATTATAACACAAATTTTCACTTCAAATGTGTCATTGATGTCATAGTTTATAAATCACATAACAATACAGGGCAAAAAACATTATCCCATGTAATCTTTTGGAACATACTGGGCTTTTATTGTTTGGATTGCGGACTATATAAGTTAAATTGCAAAAGGTTTTATACAATAATAGGTTGCATACCTGTGATCTCAGTGTTATGCTATTGTCAAAACGTGTGTAATTTTTATATAACATGACCTTGGTGTATTGCTAAATGGTGAAAAAATATAAATTAATTAAATACCAATAGAATAATTTGCCCCATAGGTAATCAATTCATTAGGTGTTCTATGAGTAATTGTCAGGGTACGCAACATGGTGTGAATTACGGGAAGTTTGTATTTGGCCAAGGAATTCAACTGATTGTTCACTTAAGTAAGTTTTTTTCAACTGATTGTTAACTTAAGTAAATATGAGTATGTGCACCATGAAATTAGTAGCAAAGCAAGGGTCAAAATGTGAGCATAATTTTTTTCTTGTTTTCCTGAAATTGTGGTGTTTTGCACATCATTTAGATATTGAATTGGAAGCAATCTGATGATCTTGTTCGAGGACAATATGGGAGGGTCATTCACAGGACCATTTTCTGTAATACAATCAAAACACTATATTTGATCTAGTAACTAATTAACTAAGGTATAACATAAGGTATGACATGCACAGTAAATATTTTTCCTCATAGGAGTTTCAGTGGACTTAATTATTACACACATTTTCAGGATAAACTTACTATTTAAATGTCAGATTTGTACAATTACACTTATTTACAGCTATTAATAATCCTCATATTTTTTTAACTATTGGACACTATGATTTCACATTTAGAATTGGAGTATTATCTTAAAATATTGAAAGGTAAAAAAGCATGAACGGTTTCAGAAATGGCAATATTTAATTGTGTTAATGCAAATAATTACAGCAACAAAAATCGTAATAGTTTATAAATCACATTACAAAACAAGGCAAAAAACATTATCCCATGTAATCTTTTTGAACATACTGTACTTTTGTTGTTTGGATTGGGGACCACGCCCCATATTAGTTCCCTTACAAAAGCTGTTATTCAATAATAGGTTGCAAACCTGTGATCTCCGTGTTATGCTATTGTCAAAATGTGTGTAATTTTTATAAAACATGACCTTGCTAAATGGGGAAAGAATATAAAAAACAGCATTTTTCACATCTAAGTGAGGAATCAAGTTCAATGAAATACCAATTGAATAATTCACCCCATGAGTATTGCATTAGGTGTTCTATGAGTAATTGTCAGGGTACGCAACATGGTGTGACTAACGGGAACAAGATTGTATTTGGCCAAGGAATTGAACTGATTGTTGACTTAAGTAAGTTTTCAAATATTATTTGCAACATGAAAGTAGTTACAAAACAAGGGTAAAAATGTGAGCAGCATTTTTTTCTTGTTTGCTAGACATTTTGGGTTTTTGCACGTCATTTAGAACTTAAATTGAAAGCAATTTTTCTAAAGAAATTGCTATTTCCAGGATGAACTGAAATTATACATCTATTACTTTACTAAGCTACATAAAATACAACAAACAAGAGAAAAATCATACTCTGATGAAGGCAGATAAGGCTGAAATGTTAGTATGTATTGTTTGATGGCCAAATAAATAAGTTAAATTGAGGACTGTCCCAGTCCTTTTTCCTAAGTTCCACATTACTGTGAGAAAAAAAGAGTAGATCATTGGTATTAAGTGTTTTGAGGCAAATCTATTGTACAGCTTTGTATTATTTATTAGAACTGTACAAGGATGAAGGTGATTTGAGGACACTGACATTGCTCTCAAACAAGGTTTCAACTGTAGAATAATCTTTAAATTCTCTATCATAGTGTGTCAAATAATGCCTTAAGCACATTTGTTGTTCCATGCACTCACTAAAAGACCATAATCTGTAAAACTTTCTACTGAAATGCTTATCGTATGCATCACACAAAATCCCAAGAGATTAAAATTAGGTTACTAAATATATCTTGACTGTTGTACTTAACTTTTTGTTATGGATTTAAGTACTGTGTGAATAACAACAACTTCAAAATACATTTTGGATCTGGAACTAAATTGATAGTCGAAAAAAGTGAGTGCCTATTTTCAGCCTTGAGTACTTCACACAATTTTAATGTATTCAATGTCTGTAAAATATTGACTTAATTAAACAATTTGAGCTGGGATGAAATTACATGTTCAAAGCAGTAAGAAGAATTGAAAAAGGGTGCAATGCCTGTTACACAACGGATATAAACTTGTAACAATGGAAAAATACTAATATCCATTAATTAAATAATATATTTTAAATAATGTTGTTTTCCAAATTATAATACAATATTACTATGATCATAATATATTTCAGTCTTTCAATAATTTTTTTTCAATTATATGATCTGTCGTTAACCATAGTTGTATCAATCATGCAATTAACAATACAAATTCGAAACAAATTCAAGAGTGATATCAGCACTGAAAAACTAATTTCAACCAAACTAATTGGAATGGAATGGAGACCGTTAAAAACCAAATTCACGTAAATACTTGTAGAAAACACTATTGCACAGACACTCAGCTTGTATGATCTAATTTCAAGCGTTTATTGCTCTGGTTTTTGCTACCACTCATGTTATAGTGTGACTGGCAATGTTAAAATCTATTTTGGATCTGGAGTCAAAGTTTTTGTTCAGTCAGGTAAGTGGAAGTCCTACGTTTAATAATAATTAATATTCAATGAATGGGATTGATATTTCCTACATTTATAGCATCTACTTAGTGCAAACTTTTTAATGGGAATCTGATGATCTTGTTCGAGGACAGTATGGGATGGTCATTCACAGGACCATTTTCTGTAATACAATCAAAACACTACAATTGATCCAGGAACTAGTTAACTAAGGTATAACATTAGGTAAATATTTTTCCTCATAGGAGTTTTCAGTGGACTTTATTAATAGACACATTTTCAGGATAAACGTACTATTTAAATGTCAGATTTCCACAACTACACTTATTTAACGGCAAAATATAATCCTAATAATTTTTACAATTATTGGACAATGTGATTTCAAATTTAGAATTGGAGTATTATCTTCAAATATTGAAAGGTAAAAAAGCATGAACGGTTTCAGAAATGGCAATATTTAAGCAATAGCACTCAAAAAGAGAATATGTTGGGGTGGCTACTGGCACACCTGTGCATAGGGAAGATGACCAGTAAGCCACGCAAATAATTACAGCAACAAAAATCTTCATTGATTTGACTGATATTGATGTTATGGTCAATAAATCACATTACAAAACAGGTAAAAAAACAATATCTCATGTAATCTTTTGGAACATACTGGGCTTTTGTTGTTTGGATTGCGGACCGTATTAGTTAACTTGCAAAAGGTTTTAAACAATAATAGGTTGCATGCCTGTAATCTCAGTGTTATGCTATTGTCAAAATGTGTGTAATTTTTATACAACATGACCTTGATGTATTGCTAAATGGGGAAAGAATATAAAAACCAGCATTTCTCACATCGAAGTGAGGAATCCAATTTTATTAAATACCGATAGAAAAATTTGCCCCATGAGTAATCATTTCATTAGGTGTTCTATGAGTAATTGTCAGGGTATGCAACATGGTGTGACTATCGGGAACAAGTTTGTATTTGGCCAAGGAATTCAACTGATTGTTGACTTAAGTAAGTTTTTTTCATTCAAATATGATTATGTGCAACATGAAATTAGTAACAAAACAAGGGTCAAAATGTGAGCATCATTTTTTTTCTTGTTGGCTAGAAATTTTTGGTTTTTGCACGTCATTTAGAAATTAAATTGGAAGCAATTTTTCTAAAGAAATTGCTATTTCCTGGATGAACTGAAATTATACATCTATAACTTTATTTATTAGAACTGTACAAGGATGAAGGTGATTTGAGGACACTGACATTGCTCTCAAACAAGGTTTCAACTGTAGAATAATTTTTAAATTCTCTATCATAGTGCGTCAAATAATGCCTTAAGTGCATTTGTTGTTCCATGCACTCACTAAAAGATCATAGTCTGTAAAACTTTCTATTGAAATGCTTATTGCATGCGTCACACAAAATCCCAAGAGATTAAAATTAGCTTACTAAATATATCTTGACTGTTGTACTTAACTTTTTGTTATGGATTAAAGCACTGTGTGAATACCAACAACAGGAAAATACATTTTGGATCTGGAACTAAATTGATCATTGAGAAAAGTGAGTGCCTATTTTCTTCCTTGAGTACTTCATACAACTTTAACGTATTCAAAGTCTGTAGATGATTGACTTAATTAAACTATTTGACCTGGGATGAGATTACGTGTTCAAAGCAGTAAGAAGATGCAATATTTAAGCAATAGCACTCAAAAGGGAATATGTTGTGGTGGCTACTGGTACACCTGTGCATAGGGAAGATGACCAGTAAGCAATGCTAATAATTATAGCAACAAAAAACTTCAAATGTGTCATTCATTTCATAGTCTAAAAATCACATTATTAAACAGGGCAAAGAAAGTTTGATCCCATGTAATCTTTTTGAACATACTAGGCTTTTATTGTTTGGATTAGGGACCATGCCCCATATAAGTTCACTTACAAAAGCTGTTGCTGTTATACAATAATAGGTCGCAAACCTTTGAGTTCAGTGTTATGCTATTGTCAAAATGTGTGTAATTTTTATACAACATGACCTTGGTGTTTTGCTAAATGGTGAAAGACTATAAAAATCAGCATTTCTCACATCTAAGTGAGGAATCCAATTTAATTAAATACCAATAAAATAATTCGCCCCATAGGTAATCAATTCATTAGGTGTCTTATGAGTTATTGTCAGGGTACGCAACATGGTGTGACTTACACGCAGACTGTATTTGGCCAAGGAATTCAACTGATTGTCGACTTAAGTACGTTTTTTTCAACTGATTGTTAACTTAAGTAGATATGATTATGTGCAACTTGAAATTAGAAGCAAAACAAGGGTCAAAATGTGAGCATAACATTTTTCTTGTTTGCCTGAAATTGTGGTATTTTGCACATAATTTAGATATTGAATTGGAAGCAATCTGATGATCTTGTTCAAGGACAGTTTGGGAGGGTCATTTACAGGACCATTTTCTGTAATACAATCAAAACACTATATTTGATCTAGGAACTAGTTAACTAAGGTATAACATAAGGTATGACATACAAAGTAAATATTTCTCCTCATAGGAGTTTTAGTAGACTTAATTCTAAGACACATTTTCAGGATAAACTTATTATTTAAATGTCAGATTTCTACAATTAGATTTAGCAGATAAATATATCCTAATATTTTTTACAATTATATTGGGAAGATGACCAGTAAGCCATGCAAATAATTACAGCAACAAAAATCTTCACATTGATGTCATAGTTTATAAATCACATTACAAAACAGGGCAAAAAACATTATCCCATGTAATTGTTTGGAACATACTGGGCTTTTATTGTTTGGATTGGGGACCATGCCCCATATAAGTTCCCTTACAAAAGCTGTTATTCAATAATAGGCTGCAAACCTGTGATCTCAGTGTTATGCTATTATCAAAATGTGTGTAATTTTTATACAACATGACCTTGGTGTATTGCTAAATGGGGAAAGAATATAAAAACCAGCATTTCTCACATCGAAGTTGAGAATCAAGTTCAATGAAATACCAATAGAATAATTTACCCCATGAGTAATTATTTCATTAGGGTTTCTATGAGTAATTGTCAGGGTACGCAACATGGTGTGACTTACGGGAGCAAGATTGTATTTGGCCAAGGAATTCAACTGATTGTTGACTTAAGTAAGTTTTTTTCATTCAAATATGATTATGTGCAACATGAAATTAGTAACAAAACAAGGGTCAAAATGTGAGCATCATTTTTTTCTTATTGGCTAGAAATGTTGGGTTTTTGCACGTCATTTAGAAATTAAATTGAAAGCAATTTTTCTAAAGAAATTGCTATTTCCTGGATGAACTGAAATTATACATCTATAACTTTATTTATTAGAACTGCACAAGGATGAAGGTGATTTGAGGACTCTGACATTGCTCTCAAACAAGGTTTCAACTGTAGAATAATTTTTAAATTCTCTATCATAGTGTGTCAAATAATTCCTTAAGCACATTTGTTGTTCCATGCACTCACTAAAAGACCATAATCTGTAAAACTTTCTATTGAAATGCTTATCGCATGCATCACTCAAAATCCCAAGCGATTAAAATCAGGTTACTAAATATATCTTCACTGTTGTACTTAACTTTTTGTTATGGATTTAAGTACTGTGTGAATAACAACTTCAAAATACATTTTGGTTCTGGAACTAAATTGATCGTCGAAAAAAGTGAGTGCCTATTTTCTTCCTTGAGTACTTCATACGACTTTAATGTATTCAAAGTCATTAGAATATTGACTTAATTAAACAATTTGACGTGGGATGAAATTCCATGTTCAAAGCAGTAAGAAGATCTTGATATATGGTTCAATGCCTGTTACACAACGGATATAAACTTGTAACAACTGGAAAAATACTAATATCCATTAATTAAAGAAAATATTTAAAATAATGTTTTCCAAATTATAATACAATATTACTAGAATCTTAATATTTGTCATTCTTTCAATCATTAGTTTCCAATTATATCATCTGTTGTTAACCATAGTTGTATCAATCACGCAATTAACAATACAAATTCGAAACAAATTCAAGAGTGATATCAGCACTGAAAAACAGATTTCAACCAAACTAATTGGAATGGAATGGAGACCATTCAAAACCAAATTAAAGTGAATACTGGTAGGATACAATAGTCCACCGACACTCAGCTTGTATGATCTAATTTAAACCGTTTATTGCTCTGGTTTTTGCTACCACTCATGTTATAGTGTGACTGGCAATGTTAAAATCCATTTTGGATCTGGAGTCAAAGTTTTTGTTCAGTCAGGTAAGTGGAAGTCCTACGTATAATGTTAAATTCAATAATGAATACATTAATAGCTCAGGGGCACATATAAAGACATTGATTTGATTCCTTAATATTCAATGAATGGGATTGATATTTCATACATTTATAGCATCTACTTAGTGCAAACTTTTTAATGGGAATCTGATGATCTTGTTCGAGGACAGTATGGGATGGTCATTCACAGGACCATTTTCTGTAATACAATCAAAACACTACAATTGATCTAGGAACTAGTTAAATAAGGTATAACATTAGGTAAATATTTTTCCTCATAGGAGTTTTCAGTGGACTTTATTAATAGACACATTTTCAGGATAAACGTACTATTTAAATGTCAGATTTCCACAAATACACTTATTTAACGGCAAAATATAATCCTAATATTTTTTACAATTATTGGACAATGTGATTTCACATTTAGAATTGGAGTATTATCTTCAAATATCGAAAGGTAAAAAAGCATGAACGGTTTCAGAAATGGCAATATTTAAGCAATAGCACTCAAAAAGAGAATATGTTGGGGTGGCTACTGGCACACCTGTGCATAGGGAAGATGACCAGTAAGCCACGCAAATAATTACAGCAACAAAAATCTTCATTGATTTGACTGATATTGATGTTATGGTCTATAAATCACATTACAAAACAGGGAAAAAAACAATATCTCATGTAATCTTTTGGAACATACTGGGCTTTTGTTGTTTGGATAGCGGACCGTATAAGTTAACTTGCAAAAGGTTTTAAACAATAATAGGTTGCATGCCTGTAATCTCAGTGTTATGCTATTGTCAAAATGTGTGTAATTTTTATACAACATGACCTTGATGTATTGCTAAATGGGGAAAGAATATAAAAACCAGCATTTCTCACATCGAAGTGAGGAATCCAATTTTATTAAATACCGATAGAAAAATTCGCCCCATGAGTTATCATTTCATTAGGTGTTCTATGAGTAGTTGTCAGGGTATGCAACATGGTGTGACTATCGGGAACAAGATTGTATTTGGCCAAGGAATTCAACTGATTGTTGACTTAAGTAAGTTTTTTTCATTCAAATATTATGTGCAACATGAAATTAGTAACAAAACAAGGGTCAAAATGTGAGCATCATTTTTTTTCTTGTTTACTCGAAATTTTTGGTTTTTGCACGTCATTTAGAAATTAAATTGAAAGCAATTTTTCAAAAGAATTTCCTATTTCCTGGATGAAATGAAATGATACATCTATTACTTTACTAAGCTACATAAAATACAACAAACAAGAGAAAAATCGTACTCTGATGAAGGCAGATTAGGCTGAAATGTTAGTATGTATTGTTTGATGGCCAAATAAATAAGTTAAATTGAGGACTGTCCCAGTCCTTTTTCCTAAGTTCCACATTATTGTGAGAAAAAAAGAGTAGACCATTGCTATTAAGTGTTTTGAGACAAATCTATTGAAATGCTGCTCGCATGCATCACACAAAATCCCGAGAGATTAAAATTAGGTTACTAAATATATCTTGACTGTTGTACTTAACTTTTTGTTATGGATTTAAGTACTGTGTGAATGCCAACAACTTCAAAATACATTTTGGATCTGGAACTAAATTGATCGTCGAAAAAAGTGAGTGCCTACTTTCTTCCTTGAGTACTTCATACGACTTTAATGTATTCAAAGTCATTAGAAGATTGACTTAATTAAACAATTTGACGTGGGATGAAATTCCATGTTCAAAGCAGTAATAAAATCTTGATATATGGTGCAATGCCTGTTACACAACGGATATAAACTTGTAACAATGGAAAAAAAAAAATTCAATTATATCATCTGCCATTAACCATAGTTGTATCAATCATGCAATTAGCAATACAAATTCGACACAACTTCAAATTTCTGATATCAGCACTGTATAACTAATTTCAACCAAACTAATTGGAATGGAATGGAGACCGTTAAAAACCAAATTCACGTAAATACTTGTAGAAAACACTATTGCACAGACACTCAGCTTGTATGATCTAATTTCAAGCGTTTATTGCTCTGGTTTTTGCTACCACTCATGTTATAGTGTGACTAGCCATCTTAAAATTCATTTTGGATCTGGAGTCAAAGTTTTTGTTTAGTCAGGTTAGTGGAAGTCCTACGTATAATGTTAAATACATCACATATCTCAAACACTTACACAATTAAATAACAAACTATAATGAATACATTAATATCTCAGGGGCACATACAAACACATTGTTTCGATTCCTTAATATTCAATGAATGGGATTGATGTTTCATACATTCATAGCATCTACTTAGTCCGAACTTTTCAATGGGAATCGGATGATCTTGTTCGGGGACAATATGGGATGGTAATTCACAGGACCATTTTCTGTAATACAATGAAAGCACTACATTTGATCTAGGAACTAACATAAGGTCTGCCATGCACAGTAAATATTTTTCCTCAGGAGTTTTAGTAGACTTGATTATTAGACATATTGTCAGGACAAACTTACTATTTAAATGTCAGTTTTCTACAATTAGACTTATTTAACGGCAAAAAATAATCCTAATATTTTTTACATTTATTGAACAATGTGATTTCACATTTAGAATTGGAGTATTATCTTCAAATATTGAAAGGTTAAAAAGCATGAACGGTTTCAGAAATGGCAATATTTAAGCAATAGCACTCAAAAAGAGAATATGTTGTGGTGGCTACTGGCACATCTGTGCATAGGGAAGATGACCAGTAAGCCATGCAAATAATTACAGCAAAACAAAAATCTTCAAATGTGTCATTGATTTCATACATATTTTCATACAAAACAGGGCAAAAAACAATATTCCATGTAATCAATTTGAACATACTGGGCTTTTATTGTTTGGATTGCGGACCATGCCCCATGTAAGTTCACTTGCAAAAGCTGTTATACAATAATAGGTATCATCCCGGTAATCTCTGTGTTATGCTATTGTAAAAAGTAAAAACATGTGTAATTTTTATACAACATGACCTTGGTGTATTGCTAAATGGGGAAAGAATATAAAAAACAGCATTTCTCACATCTGTTGTGAGGAATCAAGCTCAATCAATTACCAGTAGAACAATTCACCCCATGAGTAATCATTTCATCAGGTGTTCTATTAGTAATTGTCAGGGTACGCAACATGGTGTTACGTACGGGTACGGGAACAAGATCGTATTTGGCCAAGGAATTCAACTGATTGTTGACTTAAGTAAGTTTTTTCATTCACATATGATTATGTGCAACATTAAATTAGTAACAAAACAAGGGTCGAAATGTGGGCATAATTATTTTGTTTGCCTGAAATTGTGGTGTTTTGCACGTCATTTAGATATTGAATTGAAAGCAATTTTTTCAAAATAAATTGCTATTTCCTGGATGAACTTAAATGATACATCTATTACTTTACTAAGCTACATAAAATTAAAAAATTGTGTTCAGTTGCTGAACCATGTTAGTAGGGAATTTGAGGGAGTATTATGATTACCTTTGTGTAATAATAATAATAATAATAATAATAATAAAAATAACATAGTAATAATAATAATCAAAATAACTTTGGCAAAAAATTGGTATGTTGGCCATAATTGATGGGACATGTTTCTCTAGTTTTAATCTTTAAAACTACATGGAAACATTCCCAATTACATTTCCATACCGTAAAAGTAAGCTTAAACATAAGTTGAACTAAACAAAACTTAAAAGATTTCAATAACGCATTGTAAATGTCTTTGGATAGTGGCAATTGCTTTCTGACACCACCATTTTTGTATGATTGCTCATAGACACTGTTTCAGATGGAGTGTTAATGCGGAACCTTGGAAGTTATCTTGTCGGGATAAAAAAAAAAACTATTTTGTGTTAAGGTTTCCCTCTAAAACCATCAGATAACTTAAAAGATTAGTACTAAAGGTAAAGTGTTTTTTATGCTTGACATTTCAAATTACACAAGATATGTTGTTATAATATACATTATTTTTTGTATTTTCTACAAAACAGGCAATTGGTAACATTTGGGAATAGCCTAGACCTAAACGTGTAGAAAACATAGGGCTTTCAAGGTTTAACGCGAAAATAACACACACATTTTTTGACGCACATTAACTCAGTTGTGGATACATTTGAATAGCAAGTTCTGAAGAAAAATAAACTGCCAGATGTGTCTGGCGACAAGACCAAAGTTATTTGCTTTTACTGTCGACTTGAATTACCACCACAGTAAATCTAGTCGTATTTGCTAGCCAAGCATAGAGCTAATGCACAAAGCCCGGTTAGCCTCGAAAAATCTTGCTTGAGGCAGACCACGCTCAATAGTGTACGAGTGATCTCTTTGATCGATCCTGAGGTATAGGAAAATTTAGATGACCAATGTCTCGTTTCTTGGGCTTAGTTTAGCTTAAATTTGTTGTGTTTTGAGCATATTGGTAAATGCTTAACTTGTTTGGGTCCCTGGATTGCTTCAGTCCGTAGTTTTGTGTTAATGCTTTAAAAAAGGACACACTACATTGTGTGAGACACTTAGTTAGATATTACTACGTAATGTTGAATTTAGCAGGCTTGAGTTTGTCGTGTTACGATTTTAGCATATTTTACATGCAAAATAGAGTACCTGTGAGGGTTTCTGGGCCATATTTGTTTGGTGCTGTTTATTGATTTCTAATAATAAATACATTTGCTTAAAGAAAGCATATGTTGTCAACCCCCTGTTGATAAGAGTATTAAAGACTTGAAAAAGTTCCTTTACAGTACATTTTGATCAGATAGAAAATGTGCTATTAATATGCGATAGTCACAAAAAAAATATCGTTTGACAGCCCTAATAAAAAGACTTTGCTAGGCCATTACAATACAACAGACATAATAAAATACAGGGTTGGCTCTATCATGCCAGCACTCACTATTGAGCCAGAGATTTGGGTCAATGCAACCAAATATCTAGACTGCATTAAGTAAATGTATCATACTACAGTAGTAATGCTTTCAACGAGTCGTGTTGGTTACCGAGTGAGTTTGCAATCTATTCTCTTCATTAGGTGTGCTGGTTTGTTGTGTTGGGGAAATGATATTTATAAATACAAGAGACAAAGCACTGATAAAATATACAGTACATGGGTTTGTCATACATTGTTTCATCTTTAAAATATAATGAATCAATAATTTCCAAGAGTTTTGAAACCTTGGATATTCATTGAACAAGATGTCTACCATGCGTGAGCAAAGTTTTGAACTTCTAGAATTGTCCGTTCTTGTGTTCACGTGAACTCGTCTGGCGTAATCTTTCATGGCCAAGGATGGTTCCAATTCTAAAGAACACAGGTGAACAAGAACGCTTAAAATGCCTGGATGTGTTCTTGAACTAGTATATGAGAAATGTCATATTTTTTCCACTACAGTGTTCGGACACTTTTGTAATCAGTAAAATCTTAGCTTTAAATCAAGGCCAATCTCTGAAATAACCTGACTGATATTGGCTAAGCCTCCCGCCAAGATGATCAGTTAGTTCTGTCTGCAACCAGCTAGCTAGTTGAATATTAGAGAGAGGGCTAACCTAACATCAACGCGGGTGGCTCCACAAATATCAATCCGATTACTTTGAGATTGGCCTTATTTTAATGCTAAGATTGTACTGATTAATTCAAACATTCCACGGAAAGAAATTGTGAAATATCCCGTATACTCCGGTGCCGTGGTTTACATAATTCTTATTGCTAGCAAGAAGAAATTATAACAAATACTACGACTATCTAATTGCTGTTGCTATCTCGATGTACCTTGCTTACAAAAAAACAAAGGTATGCAGTAGAATTGGGAGACTGTTACGATGAAATTTATATACTTTATATTTTATCTTGCTTTGGTCATGGTTTTGGATGTCTATAGGCCGACAAATTACGGCGCAACCACTTTTCTAGCAACTGCAGCTTGTTGTCAGTGTTAGGTAAAAACGTGGTTCATTTGAAAACAGTTCAATGATGGTGATCAGCATTGATGGTTAAAAAGACAAAGGTTTAATTAGATACATTACATCTATACATTTAAGTAACTATTTTATCAGAAGAAATTATCAGAGGAAATTAGAAAGAATTGAATGGCCATGTTAAGGTCAGAAGGACTGAGTTAAAGTAATCATCTGAATAGCCACATAAGATGCAATATAGTGAAATAAAACTAAGAGAAGTTGTTCTCAATGTGGCATGATGTTAATTTCTCATCTTGTTCTTGATCATAACCTGTTTTTCAGTTTAGCTGGGTTATTACTACTGTAAATTGCTTTTGGTTGAATAGAGCCAAAAAGTGTTCCGGTACAAAATGCCTTACCATTTTGGAAATCATTTGTCGATAAAATTATGATGTAACGTATGTGTATTTTACTTTTATTGTTTCAAGTCAAGATGCAGTTATCATAATGGCAACACATCAGCACCATGTTGTCCAAATAGCAAATTATAATTTAACTCATGTTACATTTTGTGTGTGTGTGTGTGTGTGTGTCAACAGAAGAAACACGAAAAGCTTCCTATTACCGGCTAGGGGACAATGTAACTGAGGCATGTCTTGCAACTGATTTCAGCAGACATGATGCTGTAAAAGAACAAATTTTTAATGGTACAGAACCAACCAGAGCAAAGGGGGACACACTCTATAGTCAGGTGGCTCTACTTGGAAACCATGAAGATTGTCCTGCAGGTTTGTTTGTCAATATATATATATATTTTTGTATCTGCTGTTACAATGTTCAATTATATCAATTTAATTCCATCAAATCTGACTAATTTGTGTGTATGCTTTCCAAAGAACCTGAAAATGAATCAGATAAATGTGACGCAGGCCATTTTGAACCAGGTACGTATGTGGATGCGTTGCTTTCTTTACTTAAGATAAGGTTAGGGAACTTACAGTTTAAATAGCCTGTGCAGAATTTTGACGGGATATAAAACATGATTTTCCTACTTTTAGATTGGAAGGTAAACTTCCTAAGCGTGACCATACTTGGCCTAAGAATTCTCTTCCTGAAGACTATTGTTTTCAATGTGCTCATGACTTTGCAAGTGTGGATGAGCTAAAGTAAGTATGTTTGGCACATTTTGAACATTGTTTTTGGCATGTTAACATACTAGTAGGTGTTCAATTTTAACCTAACTTATATATTTTTTATGTTTTTCCTTCCAGAGATGCAAGGATAAAATACATTCTTCGTAAACTCTTTAATTCAGTGGAAAGAATATAAGTGTCTTTTCTGAATGTTTCAGTGCATTTCTCATTTGTCTGCTGTCAACCTACTGTAACTATCGAGTAAATCAACACACATTCCCATGGCCGATATAAAGTAACATATTAACTGACTTGTCATGTTACACAAGTGATTTCTGAATAATGACAAAAAGACAATATTCTTAGATTTGGATTTGTTTTATTTTTATGTATTTGCTAAATATACATAACTTTTTACAATTTCCCTCAACATTTTTTGCTGTAATGTGAATCACCTTTTAGAATCAACTAAGTATGTTGAAATGTTGAATGTACTATACTATTTTTGTTTGAAATTTGAAAAAATATATAATATTGAAAGGAAATCTGATCTTCCTAGCAAAGAAAAGTGAATGCTTCTGTATGTATATATTGTCAACTATTGTGTATTTTCCATCGAATTAATAAACACCAGAAAATCAATTTTATTAACATAATAAAATGAATAGTTAAAACATAAACAAACATCTCTAATTTTCTTGTTACAGTAGCTCATACAGTAAATTGTGCAATCAGTGGAAGTGGAAACTTATTTGAGTGTTTAGACTGTAGCCTATATGCAGGGATAGTGTTATGTGGGAGCCAGTGGGAGCTGAGCTCCCATAGGAGGGGCTTGAGCCCCTTAAAAGCAATAAAGTCATACATCTGTGGGGGTTGCTAATACATTACTAACAGTGGTGGCTGGTCAATAGGGGGCGCAATAATTACTTCTTTTAAGTATATGTGCGTTTAAAATATACGATAAAGTGTAATACAGAAAATATTTATCATTACGCTTTAGGGGAAATTAGCTCCCTGATCATTCCAGTTTGATGGATCATCCTCTCTCGTCTGGGGCGCTCGAAAAATTGCCCATTCAGTGCAGCAGCTCAGCCAATAAGCAGTTTTAGCTGACACACAATGTGCACATAGCAACACAACTTTAGCTAATCAGCGTCCTTGAATTTGATGCAGAAAGGGCAATAAACTTAAGCTCCACGCAGAGTTTGTCTTTCTTGGGGTAGGAATATACAGTAAGTAAAAAGCAGAAAGTAGGCCTCTTTTTGGAGTTCGGGTTGCATTTTTTTTTTAATGCTACTATAGTCAGTGACAAAAAAATTGCGTAAACATGTTTGTTTTCTCATGGAAATGTCTTTCTCCTAACTTGTCAGCAGACTCATTCAAAGTTGCCAGTATGAAAGCTTTGTACATTGATGGTTGTAGTCAGTGTTTAAAGTGCCAGTAGATAATAAATCTAATGTCCAAATAATCTTCTGACAAAGGTTTATTGTTTGGTGAATTGATCTGGTTTTGAGATGAGTATTTTTAGTTGGGAGTGTCTTTGAGCATTTAGCAAGAAATACATATTGTTATGGTACACTAGAAGGGTGACAGAACTTTCAATTATGAAAACACATTATTCTCATTTGATTACAAGATGTTCTGTTTTGATGGACTTTGACAGGTATTTTCAGTTTTGGTAATGTTAGTCCATTTCGCAAAAGATAATGAATGTTTTTGCTAGTGTGTATCTGTTTTGATGGCTGTTATTATTTTGATAATAGGAATTCTGTTGTGAAACAGTGGGTTAAGCTATTGAGAAAAACAAAAAGCAGGGTCAGTGAGAGGTTTGCCCCCCTTCAACGGCAAAATTACTTTAAAAGTAAGACAACAAACACACACACACTTACTCAAACGTTCCCCTGACCCCATTTTTCTTCGTATGTAGTTGACCGTTATTCGCATTCATTAAATAAATACCTACTATTTCACAGAGCACTGGTATCCTGCAGTTTGTGTTCAACTATATTGGGATTGTCACTGAAACTCACTGAATAGGGCACAGCCCCACCTAGAATTTTTCACCAGCCACCACTGATTACTAACAAATATTATCTTAATCTCAAATAAGAAAATGCTATGCAAATAAAATTTATTTCACTATATATTAACTGTCAATATATGAAATGATAAAGTTTTCTGATTTACTGGTTAATTTAAACTATTTAATAATGTAGATATGAGAAGTAAATGAAAGTTCCAGGTGTGTGCAGTTTACTAAACTGTGTAGGAACTTAATATTATCTGGCATTGGCTAAAGAAACCAAGGCTTGCGTTTAAATGTGTGGGATTTAAAAAATATAAAATTCTATTTTGTATTTGGGATTGCTGTTGTCCTCTTTGGCAGGGGCGGATTGGCCATTGAGAAGTTTGGAAAGTCTCCCGATCCACAAAAACTGTATTAGTGTTAAAATGACTGGCAATACATTTTGGCTTGTTTGCACTGCTAATGTCAGGTAACGTGATAATGTCAGCACAACGATTATAACAACAAGCACGGGTTTGCGAGCACACAATAAAAATGGACCTTTCCAAATGTGTCCACCCCAATGTCATACTCACGCCTACGCCCTTGCTCCCAATGGAGCATGCCCCCGGACCCCTCGAGAGGCTGTGACTCTGGGCTGAAGCCCCCAATGTCCCCAGGTCCTAGAACCGCCCCTGATTCCACCTTGTAATTTGTTTCCTCCCCAACAGCATTAACTAAATCCAATATTCCCTCCTCTTCCTTTAATTCCCTCAAATATTAACTTTGCACTGACATGTTACGTTAGGTCAAGCTAAAGTCTTCGCAATGTAAAATGTAAATAAACATCAGCGATGTTGTCATAGAAACGATATGATGTTCTGTTCCAACGTTTTGTCGCTGGCGCAGGACTATGAAAGCCTTCAGTGACGCTGCATCTGCCTGCCACATTTTTTTTTTCTTTTCGTCGAGCGACGCTTGTCGCCTGGACAGTGAATTGGGCTTAATGGTTACTGATGAATAATTAACAGAGAAATTCTGATATTCATATCTCAAAAAATATATAGATAATATACTGAATAATATATTGTGTAAATATATTAGCATATAGGAATTGCCGCTTTCCATATATTGAAAATATATGTAGCCCACTTTATATTCACATTTATATGGGAACATTTGTTGAATGAATGTTGTATATCGTATAACCATATATATATACACACACACACACACACACACACACACACACATATATATATATATATATATACACATACACACACACACACACACATACACTATATGGACAAAAGTATTGGGCCACCTACACATTACACCTACAGGAGCTTTTATGATATCCCATTACAAATTCATAGGCATTAATAGGAAGTTGGTCCCCCTTTGCAGCTATAACAGCTTCCACTCTTCTGGGAAGGCTTTCTACAAGATTTTGGAGCGTGTCTGTGGGAATTTTGCCCATTCATCCAGAAGAGCATTTGTGAGGTCGGACACTGGTGTTGGACGAGAGGGCTTGGCTCGCAATCTCGGTTCTAGTTCATCCCAAAGGTGTTCAATGGGGTTGAGGTCAGGGCTCTGTGCGGGCCAGTCAAGTTCTTCGACACCGAACTCATCCAACCATGCCTTTATGGACCTTGCTTTGTGCAGTGGGGCACAGTCATGCTGGAACAGAAAAGGGCCTTCCCCAAACTGTTCCCACAAAGTTGGAAGCATAGAATTGTCCATAATGACTTGGTAAGATGAAGCATTAAGCATTACACCACTCCATCCGACGCTTGGCATTGTGCTTGGTGACGTAAGGCTTGCATGCAGCTGCTCGGCCATGGAAACCCATGCCATGAACCTCCCGGCGCAGTTTTGGTGCTGATATTAATGCCAGAGCTGGTTTGGAACTCTGCAGTTATTGAGTCAGCAGAGCTTTGGGGACTTTTACGCACTATGCGCCTCAGCACTCAGCGACCCCAGTCTGTAACTTTACGTGGTCTGCCACTTCGTGGAGTTGCTGTGGTTCCTAAACGTTTCCACTTTGCAATAATACCACTTACACTTGATCGTGGAATACCTAGGAGAGAAGAAATTTCACGAACTGACTTGTTGCAACGGTGGCATCCTATTACAGCTCTTTAGAACGACCCATTCTTTCACAAATGTTTGTAAAGGCAGACTGCATGGCTAGGTTATTGATTTTCTACACTTATGGCAATGGGACTGAATGAAACACCTGAATTCAATGATTAAGAGGAGAGGCCAAATACTTTTGTCCATATAGTGTGTATATATATATATATATATATATATATATATATATACAGTATATACACACAATAGGCCTATGTGTGTACCTTTGTGTGTGTATACACATATTGTGTGTAAAAATAAAATATGCAATACTATATATTAAAAAAAAGTTAAAGACCAATGGGTAATCAATCAAAAAATCTTGAATTCTGTTTTAAAACATACAAAATTGCATCCATATGATGTGTGTCCTAAAAGGCCTTTCTCTGCAAGGATTCTGACATCGGGTTCCCACCTGACTCAAACTTCTTCAACTAACTCTTGTCCTAAGAAGGCTATTTGTACTTCAGAATGGCCATCCAAAAATGAAATACATACATAAATTAATTAATAATAATTATAAATACGGAAAGCTTGCATGCCACCAGCTCTGAAAACATCGGATATTATACCAAATAAAGCTTGCAGTTTTTTCCCATCAAGAGCCTATCGTTGCTCTGCAGTGGGACTGAGGGATTGTTGATCCCTCTGGTCAGGTTGGACTTCAGGAAAACATCAACACTGTAGAGGGCCATCAGCAGCCCTCGTGCCATCCGATTGGCTGTCCTTGTGCTTTTGCAGTCTCCCAACAATGAGCTGAGATGGCTCCATCATTCCCCAGTTTCACCTAATTAATTAAATAAATAAATACTCACCTCAAGCAACAGAATGCTATTCCGTGCGTTTTTTATTTCTATTTACAATGTGCCAATTGCAAAAAAAATATATATATAATATTTCTGAAGGTTTTCAAGGCTTCATTGTTTCACCATCACAGACATTGAAATCTTTGGATTTATTCTTGGTGAGAACCTTTCTAATGTCTACTAAATAAGCTGGAACCTCTAGAAAATTATTTTTATAAAACAATGTATGTGATACAAAATCACATACATTGTGAAAAGGTGGCAACCACAGTGTCAAAGGAAAATGACATTGATTATAGCTTTGTGTATTATTTCTTGGCTCGCTCAAACTCATTTGTTACGTCAGCTGAATGAAGCAAGCATCAGCTAACGTTGGCAAAGGTAGCATATATTCCTAAAACAAAGCCAAAGCTGTAACCTAACGCTAGAAGAATCACAACTGCACTGTTTAATGTAGTGGGCCAGGAAGAAGCAAAACACTAACCTTTTTTCCATCAATTTGTTCTTTGTTGGAATCTCCGTTTTATCGGAACCTGGGAGAATATAATGTTATTTCCTTTTCAATCGGTCCATCTTCCCCCTTGCTTTGGACAACCTGTTTGTCAGAGTTGTAATGACTCGAGTCAATTGACTCGACGGGCTATTTGGACACGACTCGACAATGGTGCTGACTCCACTCGACCCTGAAATTCCTTCAAACGACTTAAATCGACCCGAGTCTGTATAATAAATGGCTCAAGTTGATTCAAACAAGAACAACAAGAACCTTGTGCCAGTTCCGGACTGGTGCTAGAGCCGGTTAGCAGTTGGTCCAACTTACGAGTCTTCTATGAACCGTTTGATTTTCCACTGGCTAGAGCCATTTCATTACGTCATTGTGTTTGTCTGTATACATCTCCACTTTCTTAGCAGCGCTAGCGTCAATTTCAATCAAGACAACAATGGTGAACTACAGTCCCTTTACAAGTCTGTTGCGCCTGGCATTGCGAGCCTACATTAGCATTCAAACATGACTGGTCGAACGTGTTTTGTGCTGTTTCTCATGATTGCTATGTACGCCAATTACGTTTGAGAATAAAGGTATAATTGCCTACCACGTTTTGATTCTTATAAACACTGAACATAATATATTCATGGTTATAGCCTTTGTTGTAAGCTAACATTAGCTCACTAGGTCAATATAGAGCTAGTAGTAGCAAGTAATTTTATAAGACTGGAACATGGAAACTCACATAAAATACTGCTAATAATGCTAGTGAATCAAAGCAACTCGGGTCAGACAGCTAACTCGAACATCAATAGTGACTCGAGCTTGCACCTGAAAGACTCAACTTGACTCGAGTCTCCGTTCCAAATTACTCGAATTTCTGGTGACTCCTTACAACTCTGCTGTTTGTGAGCGTGCCTCATAGACAAGTAGGCCGTGATTGGTCCGTAAAACCGGAAAGCAGACCAAAGCAAAGGAAAGACGACGAAAATTGTAGGCTTACTTCCAAGTTTGATTTGCCAAATAAATAAATATATAATATAATATAATACCTTGTGTCTTAGACGTCGTTATGCCTGGGCGTCCAGGGCAACAGGCCCGAATGTTTTATGAACAGCCCCGGATCTTACTTTTGTTCAAATAATAATAATAATCGAATAATTCTAAAAAAGACCCCCTGCTCTATTCATCTGTCATTTTTTTCATAACACCACATATATTTTCATATTTGTAATGTGCAGTGACGGCTGGGGGTGATATTGGGTCCCGTAGGCCTGGGCGATTTTACGATCAAATCGACTAATTCGAATTTTGAGTTAGCATGATGTGTAAAAGGTCTAAATCGAGAAAATCGCGGAACAAATGAATACCCCTCAATAGTTCACATCCAAAATACCAAGTTACAGCAACGACACTATATAACCTGTTATATGAAGTGCTCTACAACAACACCATAGAAAATAACCCACAAGAATTGCCTGATGCCCAAAAACGTTCTTTTTCTCTCTCTCTCTCATACACGCAGACACATCATATGACTATTTTTCTCAGTACACATTAGCACGTCATTTTTAACATAAACTAAATATGCAACAATGATGCAATGATATGCTACATGATAGAACAGGAGGCTGTCAAAAAAGGGTCCACCTATGCAATACAAAACGCCTTCCAACGACTGCCGATAGATCCTCAAACGGTTTTTATCACAACCCTTTTGCAACATATCGTGTCAAACGTCATGTGACTCATGTACCGAATAAAACTTGGTAATCAGTAACCGCAGCAAATAACGCGTCTGCCTTATGCAGATGCACACTAATCTAGTAACCCACCATATCCATCAAAAGGATATCTCATCGGCAACAGATCTTTTTTGTGTTAAATTGAAGTTGAATACTAATGCTTGGTAGTGATGTGCCTAAATGAACGAACCAATCTTTTCGAACGAATCTTTTTAGTGTCCAAATCGAATCGAACTATTATGTCAAATGCATCGAACTTTTACTGACTCATTGAATATTGTGCTAAACAAAACCCGCTAGTCAATGCTGTCTTATCCACTTTCAATGGGTAGCCTATTGTAACCAGTGTTGTGAGTAACGCATTAAGAAGTAACGCGTTACTGTAATTAGATTACCTTTTACAGTAATTAGTAATGTAAAGGGGTAACGTTAGCTTACGTTAGTTGGCCCAATATATCTCGTTCTAACAACACCACAAAGCAAAGTTATGGCAGAATTCCAAACAATGGATGTTTCAACAAGTGAAAATATTCGCATTATTTTGGATTTCCATCACGTAAGGAGAAAAATATTACAGTGGAATGTAAATTGTGCTCAGGCGAGAAGCCTGCTACGGCTAGGCAAGTCAAACTTTTGCCAAATTTTAATATCTAACTTACTAAAGTGGACATAAATAAGAATATACACATTGTAAATCGTTTCATAGTAATACTAACTGTTGTTAACCAGCTGTCATTGTATCTATTTCGTACTAGCATACTTACTCAAAATGCTTGTAGTGACGATTGTGCCTGCCTTACAGCGAAGAGACCTAGTAACGTTAGACCATTTGACTCTGGGGATGATATACAGTGATTTTAGTGTAATTTGGTCTTACGGTCCTGTCGGAGTTTATTCAAAAACTCCCAACCAAAAATAACAAAACACAAATAGATATAGAGATCTGAGATTTTGCACTAGTCTTGGGATTTTTGTATATGATTTGGATGAGGATTGTTTCATTATTTCATGACCAATTGAATGTGCCGTAGTGTTTACAGTAGGCTAATACATTTTGATGTGCTGTGGGCTCATTTTTCTGAACAACCTGGGGATTTGTTATGTATTGATAATTGAGCTCACAGTACATCACAGTACTGTAACTAGTAGCCTATACTGTACATTTCAAATTTTAACTGCTTTAGTGTTCGTGTTTAGTGATCAATTGAAATCCTATGTTTTATATTTGCATTCTTTTTTCAGCATAAATCTCCCTTTTTCACCTAATTCACTGCTTGCAGTTGTATTGTTGTTTGCAATTTCAGAGGCAACATTTAAAATTGTTTCTTTGTTTTTATATTTTACTGAATGCGTAGTTATACTGAAATTGTATGTTTTGTTTCAAATGTAGGCCTACTATGCGTAATGTAATTACTTTTCAGACTGAGTAATTAGTAAAGTAATCTCATTACATTTCAGAGAAAGTAATGAGTAACTTTACTTAATTACTTTTTTGGAGTAACTTACCCCACACTGATTATAACTTCCTACCGCTGCATTATGTCCAAGTTTGCAAATAAACTGAAACAACATTTCCAATCGACAAGAGAGGCACTTCCTGCTACGAAGTGTGACGTTTCTGCCCGAAGACTCAACTCAGCCATAGTTCGGCTCCTCATACGCCAACTCTCGTTCAGTCCGACTCTTGGATAGTTCGACTCATTGATAGTTTGATTCAGACAGGAAGTCTCGTCCAGTCCGGCTCATTGATACTTCAACTCATTGATAGTTCGATTCAGACACGAAGTCACGTTTAGTCTGACTCATTGATAGTTCGCTTCATTAATAGTTCGATTCAGACACAAAGTCACGTCTAGTCCGACTTATTGATAGTAAAGCTCATGCCCGGCCTTTCTCGTGACTGTGCAATGCCCGAGGTAGTAAGGCTGTCAGTAGCCTAAAAAACAATCTAAAATGACATGGAAAATGGGATTTGGTAGAAATATCTGTATATTTTGGAGGTGTAATATTTTTTATGGTATATTTAAAATTGCAAGGCCACAAGGCAATTGAGAATGAAGCAGCAATGTAAAATAAACAACATCTGTGGCTTGAGTTTTGGTTTTAATGTACGGAGGTCAACCCAGCTGAGGTGAATGAGTATGATGCACACATTACAGCAACAGTATGACTGCGCATGCAACGATTATGACGATGGTGATTATTATTATTATAAAAAACGTATATCAATCCCGCATTATAGCCTACACCGAAAGTCAATAATAATGGAAGGCATAACGCCTGCAGCATTATATCGACAATTGAAAGAAAGATATACTTTTCACCATTTACATATCACACTTATAATTTACCCCAAAATTATAAGAAAGGCTTTTTACCTTAGAATAAAATCGACCATAACGGCCTGGTCTCATCCGCATCTACGGGTGGTTGTTTGTTAGACTTAGTGGCAAATTATTTTCAAATTAAACGAAAGAACACTTTTCTTTCTTCTCTTACTATTTTCGGAAAGCACTGAGCTTGCGCACAAACTCCACTAATTGAACACCGAGTTTACACCGAGTCAACTAACCGACAATTTAATCACGGTCGTAGTAGGCTACCGTTTAACACTTCTTTAGGCAATCAGAGTTTGTAAACCCTGATTTTCCTTGATAACCTAAGTTATCTAGGCTAGGGCCTAGTTTAAACTTCCTTTGTAGTTGGCTACAGGGGCCTATACTAATATAGTATGGGTGTTTATGAATAGCCCCAGGTCTTATTTTTATAAAATAATAATAATAACAATAAAAAATACAAAAAAGTAGGCCAGGATCTATTCATCTGTCATTCCAATCATGCATTAAAGCCCTCATAAATGTCATAATATGATATTGTTGATCAAAAACACAAGTTTTGGGTAATCTGAGTGTCATAGGCTACTGTCAATGTGTGTCATTCAAGACGAAGATCTACTTAACACTACTTGTTATGCGCGCATTGTGTGTGAGCCGGAGAAAGATACTGGGGTTACAGCATTAGTAAAGCTAGCTAGCTAATTCACTAAACAATGGACATAAGAAGCTTTTTTTTTTTTTTACTTGTGATGAGGGCAAGTTAGGCAACAAGACGCCGGCGAGGCTAGCGGAGGTAGATGAGGAGGAAGAGTTATCTCCTGTTGCCGCCTCAGAGTCAGAGCGTGAAAGTGCCACTGCCTCGTCTACAATTTACAAGCTCAAGTTAGTGAAGAAGAGCGATTGTTAGTTAGCTAGCTAGTCTAGCTCAGTAGTTCTCAAAAGTTTCTGTCATAAAGCAGCGAGGCACACCAGCGATTGTTATTTCCCTGACTGAATTTGGAGCTTTTTTGGAAAAGTATATAAACCCCGGTCTTGAGATGATTATTTACCCACCGTCATTGAACTGTGTTAAAATTATCTATTTTCATTAACCACGTACTTTACATAGCATATCTCATAGGGCTCACATTCTGCCAATGTGAGAAAACTGTGTGCGTTGTTCTCTTGAAGTTGCACGCAGTATATATGTAAACAAACCATAAGAGAAATTTCAGATAAATTTTTTTCGACCCATTATTTGAGTGTGTTTTGTGCAATTGCCCCCAACACATCAGTGTGCCATTCAAATATGTGTCTGTGTTCAAAGTATACCATGAAGTAGATCATATTTTGAGGTTAAAGTACCATGTTGTGTTCCTTGTTCATTGTGTATTATTGATTTCTAGTGGACATTTGAAGACACAACACAGACTACTAGTGCGTGCATGTGTGTGTGTGTGTGTGTGTGAGTGAGTGAGTGAGTGAGTGAGTGTGTGTGTGTGTGTGTGTGTGTGTGTGTGTGTGTGTGTGTGTGTGTGTGTGTGTGTGAGAGAGAGAGAGAGAGAGAGAGAGAGAAGTAACAATGATAATAAAGTTGAATAGTAGTGCTCAGATTCCACTCATTTTGTTTATTTTGATTTCATATTGTGAAAGCCAGCCACACCTGGCCCAAACTTTATATCTGATATTTAATAGTAATATGTTATATCTTATATAATATATATGACAAATTGGGCAGCCGTTACAAATAGGGCAGCCACAAGTTGTTTAAAAAAAGTCATGTGTATGCAAACCACCTAAAACACAGAGGATCACCATCCCAGTATCTCTTCATCCGTCAACAATGACATATTCATATCCAAACATATATTTAAATGTACAGTATATATACTGAATCTGCTCAAGGGTCACAAATCAATGAGTCAAATCACCCAACGCAGGCAGATACCCACTGGCAACACACAGTGACACCTTCAAGTGATGTCTTCAAGAATCCCAAGGGACAGTGGATGCAACCATTTCCATAATCAATCGGTAAAATTAGGTCAGACAGTTGTGCAAGAGAGCTCATAAAATGTCATGAGGCCTCTACAAATAAATGAAAATCAACGGCAAAAACTTGAAATAGAAAGCCATTAAGTCTGCCACATGGGCCTTCCTGACTTTTCCCATCTGCAAAATATTGCAGCAAGTCTTTGCCTTTAAGATAGGCAAGTGTGCTGTCTCTGTGTCATAAACATGTTTACAGAATAGGAGTTAGATTGTTCAACTATAACCTACCTAGCATCTTATGCACTGCTGATGAACATAATATAAATTTCATTAAGAAATGTGTTTGCCTTATACACATATTCATTGCATTGACTTTGAAAACTGGTTATTATGAACAGAATTGCTTAATAACTTTTCCAACTCTGCCATAGTGATGTGACCTCATTTCAGTTGTAGTTTTGTTATGACATATTTGACAGCCAGAAGTGGGTAAGTGGAGTGGAATAACACTTAGTATTCTCTATTTCCACAGGAAGCGGTTGTGGTAGAGATGCATGAGAGATGCGTTAATGTTCGCACACTACGTCACAGACGACTGGTTGTTTCCACTTCAGGATGTTTCTGTGACAGGATATGTATAAGTGTAGTGGTGTGTGGGCATGTTAGGAAATTGAGGGCAAGCATGCTCTGCACGGTGTGGAGTGGAAGCTGCTTCAGGTGTCACCTTTGCAAACATGGCCTATGATAAATCTGTTTAAGCGAATTGGTCACACGCACACACGCACACGCACACACACACACACACACACACACACACACAGTCATGGCTCAGACTCTTCCATATCTGAAACTATTAATAAATTGTTCCAATAAATGTGACACTATCGAAAATGTAATCTTTACATGCTTTGTCATGTCCTAATACTGCAGATAATACTTTTCTTTGTTTGTTTTACCAGGATTATCAGTACTGGAAGTTAATAGTTAAATAATATAGAATACTTTCAATGTATTATTTTTCCAAACAAAGTCTAACAAAAAATGGTATCATGCAAAAAGGAAAATGTCAGGGAGTAGATGGTGGTCCTCAATGGTTTTATCCTCAGGTGTGACATTGACTCAAAAACTTAAACAAGCTACAAACTGAACAATGACATGTGGATCACGTTTTGGTCTGAAACTATAAGAGCTTTCTTTGTTCCTTGTTGTGTTTTACTTGTGAATTTCATCATTTACTTTTTGAATAAAGCCTAAGCATAACTTAAAAGGTGCGTGGCAAATCCCTGAGCATAAAAAGTTAGCCAAGGGCTGGTAACTTAAGGGTTGTGTAACATTATATTTTTATTTTCGGTTTCTGTATTTAATATGGATCACTGTGGCATGTGTGAAGTGCACTATACAGCTGTTTCCCAGAATTCATTTTCAAAATAATTAACTATAGTGGTCTATGAACAGAATCTGTGAGTTCAATTGCAGCATAAAAAAACAAATCTTACATTTCATCACAGTGATCTAGCAGACGCTTTTATCCAGAACGACTTAACTTTCAACATGAGAAGATAAAAAAACTACTTTCATAACTTTTTGCACGTAAGTTACACTGTCCAAATTGGCGACACCACTGGCTACTGTAATGCATGACTTTGTGGCAGTGAATCTATATTGTACATTTGGAGAAATGTACATTTTTAAATACATACTTAACACATACATATCTTGAAATTACAATTAATGTGACACCACTGCCACCATTTGAGCAGCTTCAAGTAACCTGCAATATGAAAATAAGTAGGAACATTTCAGAAAAAGCTAGAGAATTTCCAAACTGTTATGAAAGAAAAAAATAAAGAGAATGTCAGAGTAGGTTGCTCTTGACTTAACTAAATAACCAACATGTAAATTTAAAACCTGTCTGGGTGAATCCTAGGTCAGCAGTGAATGGTGTAAAAAAATGACACCATTACTACAATACATCCATTGTAAAGTAATCGCCGTAAAGAACATTGTCAAACTCTGTACAGAATTCTGGGTATGAATTATAGGTAGATCAAGAACAGCTCCACATGTGCGCGCCGCAGGTCTGCGACTCAGACCAGACAAACCATTAAAGGCCACTTCAATTCTATCTTTGCACATCACAGTGGATCCCGTGCAGAAACGCAGAAAGCTTTCCAACGTTCTTGGATCTGCACTTCTCACATACCATATAGTGGAGTGACTAAAGACAATATGTTCCTGTTAGTTCAGGAATTCCTTAGATTTTTTGATTATGTGTACCACTTCTTGTTTGTGGCTTTCTTTGATTCATAAAGTTTGAGTAGGCTTTTCTTGGTTTTCAGATTAAGTTCCACACTGGTCAAACCCCAACTGAAACAATCAATTATACATGTTGGCTCTTAAAGCATAACCTCCTGGGACGTTGTTTGAAAAGCTGCATGCATGTTGTCTTTGGGAGGCAGGCAGTGTGACCCCATCCTACAATAAAGGTCAAGTAAGTCCTTCACCACAGTTTTAAACGTATCGCCATGGAGTGCCTTTCCAACCGATGATCTCTCAGCAGCAGAAAGATATTTAGCAAAAGATGACATTAGGAGTTATTCATCCACTGCACTAACTCCATGATTACATGCGAGGATAAGGGCTGGTGATAATCTGGCAGATATCAAACCATGGTCCTTATATCCCTTAGCCAACATTTTCCCAGTAGCTTCCCATTTGCTTTTTTTCAATGTCCCTTTATGGGCTTTGTAGTTTTAGATTCAACATTTGGCACTTTTTCTCAATAGCTCCTTAAATGGTCTATCATTTAACATTTCTCACATTCCAATTATGATTAGTTGTTTGGACACTGGTACAATTTTCGGTATGCCACTGTCTGTCCGGAAGGCAGAAAGTGCAGAGTAAAATATAGCATGGTAAAATATAATTCAACATTTTAAATATCCAATTATATGATTATTTTTTGCACTTCCAGTATTAATTATTGACTAGTTTACTATGACATTCTCTAAAATTACTTAAAAATACAATTTATATTGTAACCAATCACTTCCAGAATATTATTAAAGATTTTTAAAATAAAATAATGGATTTGACAGCATACATCAAGAGCACATTAGTCAATTTAATACCCTTTGCGTTTCCTAAATGAAGCACAATAAGCAGTTGAGGCATTGCTGGAATATCGTTAACCTTTCACAGCCATTATTTTTCCATTTAAAATGTTTGTTTGGTAAATAAAGTCACGGTAAAAGCCTGATACGTTTTTGGTTTTTACCTGCCCCCTGTTATCTCGTTATGGTTTCCCTGGTTTTGATTGGTTTTTGGTTTGCCCTCCTTTGGCATCCTGCCCTAGTTCTGTGCTGTGTCTTTGCATTATCCTCTGTTACATGCATTCCTGTATTTCCTGGGTTCCTTCAATTAAAGTACCTTTTCTGGCAAGTATCCTGCGTTTGGGTCTATCACCTTTGCTTTCCAGATGACCAGCTGTGTGCTTTCGGGGTTAAAGGATGCTCATCCCTTTAGTGAGTGAGATAGTTAACAAACATTTACAAAGCAATTCAATCCGAAAAGGCTTCACTCCCCACAGCAGCAAGAGTAGGATAGTTACTAAAACTACCACTACTGACTTTGGCAAATATGAAAAATAAACAAGCTTGAGTGAGAAGAATTCCGTTTGGGGAGATTAGACCGTGTGATGTGTAAAGCTTCTCCGACGGATCGGTTTATTAATCTCTTGATAAACGTGTGTTAAATATGAGCAAAAATTACAACAAAATTAAACAAATAGCCTACAATTATATTTAGGCTATAGCATGTGTGTATAGCCTATCAGAGAGAGTGAATATAGCGATACATGAAGTAGATCCATGTAATTTGAATCGGCAACAGAATAACATTTTATTCAATCCCCAGCCAAATAATATTCTCTCCCACCGCCCATGGGGGTGACCCCGATTAGTCAACTATTTGAGGATTCGATCAGGAGCCTGATTCGACTGGAAAATGTGGTTATGAAGTGAACAAGGGTCATTTCATTTCGGCTGTATATGGGTCCTGAATGTCTGATTTTACATAGAATTGCTTGGTTTCTCCCAATAAATCATGTCATATAACCTATTTTGCTATAAATATCTGCCTATTTGTTCGGAATTCACCCCTATGTGACTTTTTATAGGCAATTACGGGGGCGCCCTCGCAGTTCAGCAAGGTCCTTTCAGTCTAGCTAATGCTGATGTCCGTTATCCGTCGAGTGTGTATGTATGTCTGTGACTCACATGAGCTCAATTTGCTATCACTGAATTCTCTATAGACCACGCTCATGTTTAGTTATTATGTGATTGCATCGGTATGATACAATCATATATTGAAATCCCAAAATTGTATTATTAGCCCGTTTTTTCTAGCTGCTACTACTCCCACAGTTTTGACACTAGCAACATCATTCCTGCCCCAACAGGTCAGTCCTAATGACATGCAGGGCACTTGTATACAGATAAGTGACCAGTGCTCTAAGTATTTGTTAATTAACATTTTAAATAGTTGTTTTTTTTGCCCTATTCAAATTAATGGGGAGACCATTTTAAGCGGTCCTTTGCTACCATCTAGTGACCCCAGGAGTATCCTACGGGGTGAACACGGGGGCTAAGTGGGTAAAACTTTTGCCTAACAGTCAGAAGGTTCTGGGTTCGGACCCTGACCGACCCAAAACAATTCAGCTGGCTATGGAAGTCTATGGAACGCCATTATTCCGCATCACTAAAATATGTATTTTCATTGACTAACTTTTAGACTCATTGCCTATGCCTATGGGTATTTCCATGTTCAGTTCTACCATGAAAAGTGATACAAGTTGTTGGCTGGGATTACCCAGCGTGCATCAGTAAGGCGCTTGGACACAGACTTTGTATATGTGTTAATTGTAGTTGCTCACAGCGCGAACTGATCCTTTTATGTTGTTGTTATCCTTACTTTTACTATTCATTTGGTTACGCATTTTCTAGTCTAGATTGTAGAAGAGTTAAGGACCATGAGCGTGCATGTTGGCTCCATAGGCTAGTGTCCTTGACAGAGTGCCGGAGAGGCAAGACTGGCTTGATCATGTAGATATGATAGCCTATGCGCAATACATCTGGTAATTTCCTATAATTCAGCATTGACTTGTGTTCATTGTGAGTGATATTTCCGAAGCATGTCACTGCATGTCAGGCACAAAGAATATAGGCATGCTTTTGTCAGCTCCTTACATTATATATGTGTTGGGCAGAACTCGTGATACCAGTTTGAATAAGAACCACTTTGCAGTGCAGCATGCACGCAAATATTACCAAAACTTACCACGACTAGCGAATACACTTGACACGATCCATGTTAGATCGAGTTCTAGCGGTCTGCCTGCTATCCAGCCAGCCAGCCAGCCAGCCAGCCAGCCAGCCAGCCACACACACACACACACACACTCACAAACACACAAGTATTGGATTGTACCTGGTCTTCATTTCTAAATGCTATTGTTGTATTACAGCTGCTCTTCATTTCTAATGCTGTAAATAGGTTCTAGATGTTTTAGCTCATAGGCTAATAACAGTAGCCTACAAATAAACCGTCCATGAGATGTAATAGACCTGTTTTACACATCTGTTTTCATCAGTTTTTAATCTAATATAAATAATACCATAAAGGAAGACAACTTTTGCATTTCACATTCAATAATTGACTTAGCGGTCCTATGCTGTCATCTAGTGACCCCAGGAGTATCCTACAACCAAAGGGGGCGAAAACAGTGGCTGAGTGGATAGCACTGTTGCCTCACAAGAAGGTTCTAGATTCAAACCCCAGCTGCCCCAGGTCCTTTCTGTGTGGAGTTTGCATGTTCTCCCTGTGTTTGTGTGGGTTTCTGCTGGGGGCTCCAATTTCCTCCCACCATCAGAAAGACACAATTAGGGTTATTACTCCTGCCAGTTAAGGCTTTACTAATCAATGGAAGTTGTATTTACTTTGCGATGGTAGTTGGATTTACTGCGAACAGCTGAAATGAAGGGTGAGTATGATTGAATACTGTTTTTGCCTGCTAACTTATGGTGGCTTGTGGCCATGTCCATTTAAATGTTCATGTGCATTAAACAGTAATTTGCTGTAATCCAGCGACGTCTTATATTTATCTTGAGTGATGCAGCCGAAGCTCGCCACAACACCATGAAAATGTTTTACCTTGCTAAGCAATGTTAGTGGGCTCTGTGATACATAGACTGGCACGTAAGGCAAAAATCATATTGACCACCCCCCAATTGTTACGAGATCTACCAGAACTAGCCAGCCAGCCAGCCAGCCAGCTTGAAATACACAATAGTATTGGATTTGACCTAATCTTCATTTCTAAATGTTATCGTTGTATTTCACTTGGTCTTCATTTATAATGCTGTAAATAGGCAATAGATGTTCAGGTAATAGGCTAATAACAGTACAAATAAATCATCAATGAAGTGCAATAGGCTTGCATTTCACATCCGTTTTTAATCTATTATAAATAACACCAAAAAGGAGAACACCCTCTCATTTCACATTCAAAACTTGAACGTATGAAAACATTTTTTCCCTGTATTTTAAACCCAAACCCAATGCCATTTTTCCTGTTTTAACATTGCTTATATATTTGTGTACTCGGCGCAGTTTAATTTATATTTTGCGATACATTTGCGATGCCCTTTCTATTTATTTGACACTGCTCTCAGCCATTAATTTATTAGGCCACACATTTACAGGTCTTAAGGGAATACACATAGCCTTATAGGCATGATCTCAAAAGGAGGACAAATGAGCATCCGGCGCAACGCCGGTACACAAACACAGTGTTTCAAAACTGGACTGTCTGACCTAAAGCCAGACTGATGGCCACTCCACATATAACCCTAACTTTACCTTGGTCATTACCAATGTCACTGTGAATTAAATCACGACAGGTGGCAACCCTAGCTACTTGCTCACATTGCCATGGAAAAAATAGAGAGCCCACTGTCTTCACAACCCCGTTGCTTGCGATGCCGGCTTCTGCATGAACCCCGGCTGCGCGAAGCAATCACACCGCATTTTCCCCAAAATGCATTTCTAGTTAATACTGCTATTAAAATTCTCCTTAGCATGTGTGAATAAATCCATGTTGTAGGCTGAATTGCACTATCCAATCGAATCCAATTTTGCGGGATCCTCAGAGCAGCATCTTGGCTGGGTTGTAAATCTAAAAAAATAAAATAAAGAAATAGGCCTACATGATTTGATAATCGTATCATGATTCGACTATGCAAATTCTTAGTCTGGGACACCCATATTAAGCCTTACAATATTTTTGGTGCTATTACTGGATTACAGAGAGCCCAGATCCCACACTCTGCCTAGCCTAAAACTGGAGAAATTCGTTTTCTGTAGTTCATTCAACTTTGGTTATAGCTCAAGCCAATAACTCTTAAAGCTGTTTGCTGCTGATGAACAAACCACACTGTCCATGCCAATGAGTGGGCTATTTAAACAACCTGAAATAAATAGTGTATAGGTTCTGTGTTATTGTTGCACGAGGTAATGTGAATTTCTCCCACCTCCACCCCAGTTGCCAGCTCACACATTCAGTTCCAGACAGGGATTTATCCCTGTCTGCTTCAAAATACATAACATATCAAGCCATGCCAAACTAAATTGTATTCACATTTAATACAGTTTTCAAGACAGATGATTTTGATCTAAAAATAGTTTGCCAGGAAAACTTTGAGTTTAAATAAATACATCTATTATGTCCCTTTTTTAGTCTATGTAGTCCACCAATCTTGCAACAAATTTTACTTTTTTCTCTAATTGCGTTTGGACCTTTAAAAGCCTTTACACTTGCCTGTCAATTCATCTGTGCACCTATACCCATGTTTGTCAGCGTCTAAGGTCTTCAAAACTAAAGCATGCATACTATGACCACATACTTCAAAAGAAGGCTTATCTGACCAGCTTTTCCATCATTTTAATTTGATGAAACAACAGTTTTTTAAGATTGAAGAAACCCGTTGTCATTTTTTTCCTGTTAAATTAAAACAATGTGTAATAGATGAATGTATTCAATGCCGATCAAAATACTGTGTATTTCATTTTGATAGGGAAATGTTTATTAAACTGCTACAATATTACATTATATGTTGCAATGTATTTCATTCATTCTGTGTTTCAAGTATCATTGTGTGAGAGGTGGAAAGTACAGATTCTGTTGGGAAGGAACAGAAACAACAGTTCTAGGAAGTGCGTTTCTACCTATATACCTAGGGAGGACCTTTTTCTCCTTTTTGTTACATTGTTAGAGAAAGAAGACTTCCAGTGTACAGGGAGTTTGCCATATACTCTTATGAGAGCATTTTGACTGTGTGAATTTATGGTACCATTAAATCACCCAAAAACCTGACTTTGATTCCAGTGTCGTTCTTGTGCTAATTTTTCTAACACAGAAAATCTTGGCTAAGATTCTAGTGTCAATCAGGCACGGCACCAGGATTTTCCCTCTCCCGGGCTAAAGGGGAGCTTGACCAATACGTGGGGTGCTAAGAAAATAATGTTTAATAATACAGCTATAAGCCTAATACAAGTGACCACAATGACAAAAACGTGTTTTGCGTGCAGCAGTGAAAGACGCGCGGGATGAGCAAGCAGCTGGGGATCGGATTGGGAACAGAATGGCTGGGTATTCACTTTTACACATTTCTTAATAAAAAATAATGATAACGATATTGAAATGCTTGAGGGGGCTTAGCTGGGGCTGCACAAATTTGTGACAGGGCTATAGCTCCCCCCCCCCTAGCCCCGGTGTAGCAGCATATACTGTGCAGCATATACTGTAGTAGTACACCAAATGCTCAACAGTGGATCTTTCAAAGCTTTAATCAAAGCTTTAAAACCATGGTTGACTTTTCTGATTTGCAGACTGGTGAATAGTAATGAATATAATTTCAGTGAGCACGAAAATAAAACTCAGAGACCCAACTTAGTAAAGTATAAACAACATATGCACTGAAAACAAAATACAGTAAAATCTCCTTTTGGCTATAATCATGAAATATAATGAACTATTTACTTATAAACTGTACAATTACATACTATGAACCGGTGTGTGAACTATACATTAATGTCATGACTGCTTGGGAGTCAGAGCCTACATCTTTACAGCGATGAGAAAAGCCATTGTAAAAATGTAACTACTTATACAAAACAATAGACCTTTGTTGCCTGTTCTATTTCCATGCCCAAGTCAATGCAGCTTGCATTGAACCATCCTCGGCAATGACTGCATCGGACCTGAAAGAAACACAAGAATACCGTGAAAATGAATGCAGGGGGTTGTTAAGAATGTTTTTTGACACTAAAAAGCTTAAGATATATTTAATTATAATGCTTGTCACTTTAACTTGTTAATTAGCATAAACCTAACACAATGGAAACTAACCCAGTCAGAAGTGTTGCTGCTTCCATTTGGGAACTCTTGACACTCTGGCACATAGAACAGCTCTCGTCTTCTTTACAAACTATAGAATCACACACAAAAAAAGAGAATTTCTTTAACATAACCACTAAATAAAACACTAACAAAATACACCTCAAATGGAAAGTTTAACACAATACCAGAGCACTGTAAAATTGCGTCCCTTGCCATCTGTATTCTAAGCCTTTCCACGTTTTTTTTTCTGGAAGGGTCAGTGTGGATAAAGGAAGGGAGAAAAGGGAAGACCTCCACTACCTCAGTAGCCCTCTGTTGGGCAACAAAAATACCAAGTGAATATGTCAGAAAAAGTCAAATTATTCACTGTTAAATACATTGAAAAAGTCACTATAATAAGCTGACCTGACCTGCATTACACCACAGCTACTTCCATCTGCCTTGGTTGTGTGGTGTATTGTTCCCTCTTTCCATTTCACATCAATCCAATCTGCTTTGCTGTGGCAGTACTGTGGCATCTTAAGGTACTGACTGTGGATGTAGAAATTTGAGATGATTCAAACTGAATTATTAATTACCTACTATTGGTTCCCTTTAGACCTAAAACAAAATGAACACGAAATGTAGGAGTAAATGGTACAGGGCTCTGTGAAATAGTACTTGGAAAGTTCTGGTTTGATTGCTAGAACCAGTGGTTCAACTTTCAATGGATGGATGGCTTTTTATCTCAACACTGGAGACTATTACTACAAGTGCCAAAAAAATTTGATAGCTACTGATAGCTTTTCTGGTTTTATAAAAACCAATATTCCCTATAGTAGGCAGCCACATCAAAAAGCATTGGTAGACTGTTGGTTGTCAAAAAAATGCTTAGAGTTGTACGCACAACCACAGGGATCAAGAAAACATCCCAAATTATGAAATTGTATGTTTTTTGGTCAAGTGTTATTAGCTGAAATTCTAAAATATCCCTCCCACATTTTTATAATACAGTATCTACCCAACCATGCCTTTTTATAAAAGTAAACACATTCATTGTTAAGTCCAGTTGTCTTAGTTCGATTTATTTAAAAATATTTAAATAGATTTATTAAAATGAATGCAGAAATCTGAAACCAGTCATTTTGGACAAGCTCGTTCTGTCTCAATGGGTTGGGTATTAAGACTTGACCCAATGCATGATGGAGGTACTGTAATAGAAATCAGTCAGTATACTTTATATATAAATATATATATATATATATGTATAAATGACATACTCATTATTATTATTGTAACAGTGAACTACAGTAGCTATTGATTTATTGTCAAAAGATTTTACGACGTTCATACTTGCACTAACGTCCAATGGCTTTGGAGGTTGATAAAACCATTGACTGCATCACAGCCTTCAAAGTTGACCTGAACCAGATACATATTTTTAAATTAGCCTGCCTAATTGACACTTTCAGTAATCCAAAATACCATTCCTTGATGCGTGCTCTTTGGTGTGTTCAGATTTTATATTTTTGGGAAACTTTAGACACTGTTTATCAGAGCTGTGTGCATCTGTCAGGACCCTGGACAAGGACTTGGTGCCTCCTCTGTTCCCTGAAGGCCTTCAGCACCATGGACAAGTCCTGGGAATGTCTACTTGGTTCCTATTTAGGTCCCTGCCAGTTTTATCCTAGTTGTGTTTCTGTGTTAAGATATTGTAGACATTTGATGTTGACGGAAGATGCTATGATACAATTTTGGTGTGATATGGATATATGGCTTTGGACCTGGGCACATTGGGTAGACAAGCAGTTTAAATAAAGTGTGGACTTCATAATTTCTCGCAGGTGCAAGTATATGAATGTTTCATCTCATGGCAGTGGATACGTTCTGAAAGTTTTAGAGTTCCAGCCCTAATGGCCTGTTTTTAATGATTTGTTGAAAACTTGGAACTGATGCTATAGCGTCAGTGACAGGTAAAATGAGGCGACATTGCATGGTGTGTGTTTTTGATTGGGCCTGGATGTGTGCCAACTTTGGTGCAGTTTTAGGCATGCTTAATCAGGCAAGCCACCTAATAAGATGTGGCCTTCAAAGGAGAGATTAGGGTCATGAATCACCATTATATTACTTACAGAGTAAAATTCACTTTTGATTCTTGACAGTTTTTGTACAGTGTGTAGGTATTTCCTGTTGCTGTGGGCCTCACAGCACAGTAGTACAGTACAGAGTCTGCCACTTCAGCAGTGGAGATGCTTAGATCCACAGTATTATTCACTGTTAATTTTGCAGATAATCTAGGGTCTGCAGCTGCCTGCTTGAAACCCGTTTCGAAGATTGAGGTGAGGAACTGTGGGACTTTTCCAAAGTCTTGACGATACCAATAGAATTCATCACTGGGAGATATTTTGTACTTGTATGACAGTGTAACAATAGTGCCCTCTAAAACATGCTGTTGCTTTTTGACTGGAGTGATGTCCTCACAACTGACACCTGAAGTGACAACAAATTTCACTCATTTTAACAAAATCGAGATCCACAAGATAATCTCATTGAATTATGTAAAATATTTGTACTAATATAATACGATGCTTAACCTACCTTTGTATGCAGCCATTAAGAGTAGTAATGGAAACTGAACCATAGTTAAGATTGAAATGAGAAAAATCACCAATGAACAGTAAATATGGTTTTTACCCACTGCAAGTAGTTTTAACAGTTATGTTCTGCCCATATTGGTCCCTCCCATAACAGTTCTGGGTGTGTAGAGTTCCTGTAGCTTTAGACATCACAACACAGGAGTATACTTCATCCACTGCCCTTGTGGTGCTTAACCCTGAAATGAGAATATGAAATTGAATGCTTTTCTCATGTTTTCTTGATACCAGTAGAAGTCATCGGCAGCTTCAGTTTTGGAATACTGATGCAAAAGTGTGACGTCAGTGCTTTCTGAACTGTGTACATTTTTGACTGGAGTGAGGTCCTAACAGCTGGCACCTGCGGAGAGGTACCATTTTAATTGCAAACAATTCAGAGATCACCCATATGTTTACAATAAGAATGTATCTTTAATTAAAATCACATTTTGTCATGTATCTGTGTATATTGCTATTAAAAATGTATTACAAAAAGATATATATTATACGCTTCACTGTTTGTGAAAATAAAAATACAATTTATAACAGCAACAATCTTTACAGTACTCCAATAATTTGTATTCGTTATTTCACTGCTAGTTTTGACTTTTCATTAATTTATTTCCTTCCTAACAAAAACACAGATTCCAAATGTTATCAAGGGGAAAATTGCAAATGGTGCTAGAGCACATTGAATCCACAATCACTATTTGACTTTGACAGACACACCTATACCGATTAGTGTGCACACCTTAAGTTCTTATGTTTTTTAAAGCCTGTTCTCAAATTTGAAATTGACAATTCTATATCGGTAATATGCCCTTTTTTAGTGACAAGCGTTTCAATTTTGTGTCCATTTTTGATTGCATTCAAATACTAATGGAAAGCTGCAGTATGTCTGTATTCCGTGTCAGTCTCTCCTCACAGTACAGAAGTTAAGTGGGCAAATAACATGGAAACAACAGATTAGCTATATTAGAGTGAAAATGTCAAAGTCAAAGCAATTCTGTATCAATCTAAAGGTACTGTATACAAACTAACAAGGCCTTGTATATAATTTATTGCTCAGTCGTACTTTCTAATATAACTTATTGTGTGGAATTGTGGGGGGCAACATTTAAAACTGAAATAAATTCAGTCTTACTACAAAAACGCGGCACACGTATTATTAATATGGCTGGTTACCATGATCACACTGATCCATTGTTTATAAAATTCCATGTTATGAAATGGAATAATCTCATATATTAAATATTATGAAATAATGCAAATAATGTTCAGAGCAAAAACAAAGACACTCCAAGACTGTGTACAAAGTTTTTTGTTTTTTATTACACAAGTGTAAATATGATTTGAGAAATGTTTGTAAGTTTACTGTACAAGAAGCAAAAAAAAAAGTAATTAAAAGGAGATGTATTTCTACTTTGGGGGTTACAGTATGGAATAATGCTAATATAAATTGAAGAACGTGTACCTCGGTTTGGGTTTTCAAAAGAGTGGTCGACAAAGCTATTTGTGAGGGTTGCAAGGTTGAATTACTTATTTCATTATATGCATATTTCTTTTCTATTTTAGGGGGTAGTTGATAAGTATGTAGGATAAGCATATAAAAGCATTATAATGTGCCTTGTCAGCCACTACGTACATGGAAAATCGACTTATTTGTCTGATGTACTGGAATGTCTAGGTTGTTGTTTATACTACCTAGATTGTTGAACATAAAGATTGTAGATTAAATATACTGTATACTTAAATTGTATTGTGTGATAACTGAATGTAAATACTACTACTGCTAGAAGTTTGGTGCGGTGATTTCAATGCACATATTAGTTTACCGGGAAGTGATCATACTGATAATAATGGTGAAATGGTTGAAGAAATGATGGATATACAATGGTAGGGGAACAAGATTAAACCTAGGAATAAGATGTCATGCATTGATCTAACATGGATTTCTGCAAATTTGGCAAACCTCTGTGTATGGAAAATGTGCAAGAGCAACATAGGTAGTGACCATTTCCCCATTATATGTTCCATAAATATTGATAAATGTACCCAAGAAAGTGCTCCTTTGCTGTATGGATGGTGCTTCAAAAAGGCTCAGTGGGGAACATTTTAAGAACAATGCAGGGAATTAGTAAATAACTTTAGAATAACTGGTAATGTGGATGAATGCACTAGTCAAGTTAGAAATATGATAATTGAAGCTGCCTCAGGACTTACACTATGATAACAGGGGATAGGAGAATTGTGCCATGGTGAAATAATAAGTGTAGCTTAGCTTTTAAAGAAAGAAATAGTGCTATCAGAAACCTCAGGAAAAATTTGGTAATGGACAATTTCATCTAAACTCTAAACTTGTTACTAAACTCTAGGTTTTGCACTAGTAGTTCAGGCTAAGTATTTTCTTTGTTGATTGGTGATCCACAATGTAATCTTTTTGAGTATCATTGTCTTGAGATACATTCAGCTTGTAACAGGAATTCCCATGTTGTACTACCAGTACAAATGTAATGAATAAACAAGTAATAAATAATAAAAAACACGTATTACTATTATCCATTGCATTGCATTATATTATTCTGCTGTACCCTGAGGGGAGTTACACACAAACACACAGAGTAGGGTTTTTGTTTGCCCCTCTAATGTTTCCTCCCACTGTGGGCTGTAAGGCACAGTAGTAGAATGCTGAATCTTTAACTTCCGCACTGGAGATCTCCAGATCCACAGAGCTTTTTTCAGGCACTACTTTTACTGCTAGACGAGGATCCAGGTGATATTTGCTTTGTTCAACCTTGTCAGAGTGAAAGCTAATCATAAGGAACTCTGGAGCTGACATTGGATACTGACGATACCATAGCAGAGAGGTAGCACTCGAATAGGTGCATGAAAGTGTGATATCACTGTATTCTAGTCCATAAACTTCCTTTTTGGTCGGCTCAATCGTCTGTCCTGTAACACCGCCTGTTAAAAGTAAGTTACAGATTTGAATCAACAAGAGCACTTCTTTGTTTGACCTTGGGAGTAATAACATAAACTGTATTTAGAAGTTGTACAATTGTTCACCTACTTACATCTAAATGTAAGAAGCAAAATGAAGGTGCAGACATTCAGCATGATTAAAGTTTTCCGTCCACAAAAACAGAACTGAAGAACCTAAAACCTATTGTATAGCCTACATAGTTTTGATTGAATCCACATTGACGCCCCACCTGCTAGAAGCCATCACGTGCAATGTGAACAGGAAATCACACGCAAACCTAGTAGGAACATCTACTCTAACTGTATTTAGTGTGCATTTTTTCCACTCTATTTGTTACAATTCTTGCATCACATAAAGCAAGACACCTTTAGAACTAAATAGTCAAATTGTGGTATTGATTCCTGTGTCCTTGCCGCTAGTGTTTACTTTTAGCATTTCCCCATCTTGTCCTATTACAGAATTAAAACATAGCACTGTTCTGTTCTCAAATAACTACTAGCTATAATATCTTCCTATATTTCTTTCAAAATATAAATATTGGTTGTTTTTGCGTAAATACAGTAATACACTAGATTGTTATGTTCTAGTGCATTGCTGCCCTCAAGAGGATGTACACTAGCTCTTTATATAATACATATATTTAATGGCCTTAAATATAAAACATGAATTATATTTTTGGGGGCATACTCTGTAATGTCAAAAAATTTGAAATTGCCAAAGGATTGCATCAACAACAAAAACAGACAAAAAGCAGATATAAAGGACTGTATAGGAGTCACACAACACACGAAACGAGACAAATATAAAGAATAAATTAACAAAATGATGGGACTATCAATCCTCCACCAAATTACTATTTTTATATCAGCTGTCAAACACTCGTTTTACCACAGATTTACAGTTTGGTCTCCAATCCCCTCAAACTGATTGTCGTGTCCCCCACAACAGGAGACGCCTGGTAAAAGGCCTTTGCGGTGTGTCACTGGCCAGCGAGGCCAGCGAGGAAGCAGCTCCAACCTTTCAAGGAGTGGCCAGGCTGTCTTGACAACCCCCAGTAGTAATTCCACCCCGCTCTGAGATGATCCTGTGGGCCGGGATCACAGAAGGGACCTATAGTGCCCCGGGCTGCGTAATGGTGGAAGCCCTCCCAGGCCAGGAGGGTGAGTGGAAGGTTGCCCGAGGGTTAGCCACCGTGCGAGCAGGCCGGGTGCCCATACGAGCGTGCAACCCCAACCCCTATTCAGAGGAAGTCCCTCAACGTCGGCCTTTGGCCCAAGGTGGTTCAAGTTGACCCCAGCGACATACAGACAGACCAGGAACCTGTGCTCCAAAATGATTCACCGGGGGGGATCGCCGTGGAGGTAAGGGCCATGGCCACCACACAGGACCCGCCTAATTCTCCTGTGCTATTCCCCCAGCCTCTCCAAGGGGATGGTCTAACCGAAGCCCAGCAGTACCGCCTGAGAAAGCTACAAGGAAAGTGGAGTCACGAGTTCTCTTGACACGAGGAGGATTTTGGAAGGACTATCCTAGTTCAACACCAGATCCCAACAGGCAGTGTCCGAAATTAACTTTTTGACTCACCGGCCAAGGGGACTGGTAGATGAAAAAATCCACCGGCCAACCATATTTTTTACCGACCAAAATAGTAAATAGAGTTGTGCACCCTCAAAAAAGTTGGGTGCACGACGCCTCAACTTTTTGCGTCACATATATATTCGTTTCTGCACATTTAATTGAGATATAGTATTATGTTGAATACAAACTAAGAAGATGACAGAGAAAATAGGCCTATATATTGAATAGTTAATCAATTCAAGACATCATATTGTAGCCAGTCTCTTATGACTCTTAACCCCTGTTTAGTCAATTAACTTAGCTATAACATTTAAAAATTGATTACACAACCACTACAGCTAAAATAAAATCTGTCACAAGGTAACTTGAATTCAGCGTCTGTCTTTTTAGTGAGCTTGGCATTTGCCCTCATCTCAAGCACCTAATTAGGCTACTACAAGCTTTGTTTAACTTTAACCACATCCATTTTAGCTGAACGTCTAGTACACGGTTGACTCATGAATTAGTCTCATGTTCCACAACAAATCCAAAATAAAATTGTTTAATTAGCCTACGTCGTGGTTATTGCAGTATTAGCCTTTCTAATGTTATCTTAGCATCACGAAAGTGGAACCATTGGGGGCTAACGTTGACGTTCAAGTTCAACTTATGTTGTAATCATTGGCAAAGTGGTAACGTTGTTGTAACATAAGTTGGCTAGTCCCAGAACCTTAACGCTAGTAACGTTACGTTATACAAATGGAATTTAGAATTGAAATAACAAGATTTTTACCAAAAGGTGACAGGTTTGCATCCCTTATTGTAATTAGTTTAGGGTTGGTCGAGCCTGCGTTTGTATGTGTTGAACTCTGATGGACAGCAAACAGAACCAGCATGAGCGTAAATTACACCAAAACACCGTAGAGAGTAGAGACTCTGCATAGTTTTTTCATACATGACAATTTTGGTACAAACATTTACCCGCCATTGTGGCAAATAGTCTTCCGGGATTTACTCGCCAAATGTCAATTCTACCCGTCTTTGGTGCTTGGCGGATGTCGATTTCGGACCCTGCCAACAGGCATGGCAGCGCCCACCAGAGAAAAGTATTGACCAGTTCCCCCCAATCTCTATCCAGAACTACGGATGTCTTTCGGCCTGTGTAATGCCCCGGCTACTGCACCGGTGCCTGGGCGGCATGGTCCAAGACTCCCTCCTCATTTGTCTAGATGATGTCATTGTGTAGTCCCCTGACTTCGAAAGCCACCTGGAACATCTGGACCAGGTCTTCTGCAAGCTGCAGGAACATGGACTGAAGTTGCAGCCACAAAAGTGTCGGCTGTTCCAACAAGAGGTGACGTACCTGGGCAATGTGATCAGCAGGAAGGGGGTGGCGACAGACCGCGCCAAAACTGCAGCCGTGAGAGGCTGACCGGCACCCCAGACGAAAAGCACTCCCCAAGTTCAAGGAGGACACGAGCGGGTCATTGCATACGCCAGCCAAAACCTTCACCCCACAGAGAGGAACGACCAAAACTACAGCTCCTTTAAATTGGAGTTCTTGGCCCTAAATTGGGCATTGACCGAGAAGTTCAAGGACAACCTCTGGGGGGCTGAGGTGGTGGTATTCACGGACAACAACCCCCTGGTCCATTTGGACACAGCCAAATTGGGGGTGTTGGGACAGCGTTGGGCTGCCTGGGGAAAGGCCACCTACCTGCACCACTCAAGCGAGAGCATGTGAGCTGGGCGTGGAGCCGAGAGATCTGGCTGGTTCGTGGGAGGAGGAAAAGCGGCAGGACCCTGACTTGTCCGTACTTTGTCGCTGGAAGGAGGAAGATACACCCCCACCAGACCAGGTACGTCCCTCTTTGTCTTGGTGGCTGCAACAATTGCTTCTGGCCAGGGATGAGAGGGGATGTTAAGGAGTGGATAGCCAGTTGCCTCCATTGCCTGGGCAGCAAGGCCAGACCAGAGGTGAGGGCACCATTGGTACCAATCATCACCTTTTATCCTTTTGAGTTTGTGGGGATAGATTACTTGTCCCTAAGACCGGCAGACCAATATCCCTACATCCCAAAAAACTGAGGACCAACACTACAGCATGCACTGTTACTGTATGCATTTATTTCAAAATAATTCTGCCAATTATGTCCAAGTCTTTCACTTAAAGAGATAAGGCTCTAAGGTAACTCCTGCATTTCTTCGATGCAATTGTCTACTTAAATTCAAATAGTTTGACATGAGTGCTACTATTATGCACATTGTTGATTTTCAACATTTTGGAATGTATGTTTATTGCGGTCTTTGTATAGAACACAAACAGTGCTTGATTTAAATTAATATGTGATTTTATACAAACAGGAAATACATTTTTTAAGCTGGATTGTTTATTGCCCTTGTTACATAAAAATACACACACACACATTTTATATATATATATATATATATATATATATATATATATATATATATATATATATATATATATATATTTATATATATATATATGTATATATATATATATATATATATATATAAAGATAAAGGTTTTTGTGTCTGGTTACTATTTTAAGGGTTTTTGTACTGTGTGTCTTCATTTCCTGTCACTGTGGGCCTCAGAGCACAGTAATACAGTGCAGAGTCTGTCACTTCGAGAGAGGAAATCTCCAGATCCACACTGGTATCGTTAAATGTTACAGTTGATCGTGTAAATGGAGTTTCTGCATATTGTACGTGTTTAGAAGACGTGATCAGAAGCAGGAATTCAGGTTTGGCTCCAGGATATTGACGATACCACTGTAAGCTGTAAAAACTTCCTCCATACTTGCAAGAAAGGGCAATGTTTTCTCCCTCAAGTGCATTGACTTCTGGTTTAACTGGATGTATTGTATCTTCAATACTATCAACTGCAAAATCAGAATATACAGGCATTATATTATTGTGTGACACTAATGCATGACAACTCATTTATAACTTATATAACATATCATATATTATATAATATTTTAATAACCATAGTTTTAGCATTTCAGAACTCACCTATAAATATCATTAAAAGACACAATATCTTGAACATCCTTTTCATCTTGAAAGAAGGAGCAGTTCTATTTGTCTAATTTCACTGGTTTCAACAGAAGAAAATGACTTCTACAAACTCCTCCCTTGTGCTAGACCAAGTATTTTGAGGGCACATGTGACTATAAATAATACATGTTTCACAGCCACATGAGAGTTTAGCCTTATATTTCCAGGAAGCCCCTTGCAACCATTGAGATTTTGAGATCTGTAGATTTTTGCAGCAACATGACTTAACCCTAATTTACCCAACTGCTTTTGCTCTCTTATGTTTCATCACACTTAAACTTTGCTCACACAATGTAGTGTGTGCAACTTTTCTTGAAGCATTTAACAAAAAAACACAGACTGAAGCAACCTAGGTGTCATGTCCCGGGGCCTGAAAGGGTGAACAGCAACAAACGCTTTAAAATAGAGACCATTGTGTAAAATAAATAAAAATATTACCTCTCACGTTTTATATATGAACAGTTCCCTGTAGTGCACAAAAAATGTATCATTTAGGACAATAAATACAAATGGAGATAGCTGTTTTTATTCAATAATAATCCTCGATTGCACTTGATATAGATAGTCAGGGCCTGGGTGTCCCAGTGGGATGCTCTACTACCAATAGAGGGCAGCAATGCTCACAGGTTCAATGAGGAGACTCCAATCAGCTTCATTAATCATTATCGTTTACACCTGTGTTCTGTTTTGGTTATGTGAAGTAATGCTTCTCCGGTTTTCGATCTTTTGATATGTTTTCCATCATACCAGTGCTGCACTTAAAATATAGCAGTTATTTTTTGTTTTCCAATCAAACAGCAAAGTAAAAAAATTGTTTATAGAATGACTATTGCGTCATAGAGAGTATTTTCCTGAATTTGAAACTACAGCCTTTCCAACCAGGTATTTCCTGGTTTTGAGTGACCTATATTAAAATGCGGGTACTTGGGCTAAAGCGCGTAGCAGCCGGACTCGAGCTGCTGGTGAATGACTTCCTGATGGCTATAAGGAGAAAAACAGCACATGCTGTAATGCAACGAGTGGGACCGCGCAGTTTATGTTGTCAAAGAATATGGACAGGAAAGATTTGCTGCACATATGACATTGGAAGACTGTAGACTTATTTTCAAAAATTGAAATTGATCTGGAAGATACAGCTGAGTAAGTAGCTAGCTAGCTAATATAATATGTTATGTTGAAAAACAAACATTTAGATCTGTGGATCAATCTGGGGATGTAGATGCTGCTGTAACGTTACCTAGCAGCTCCTAAATTTGTCATGCAAGCTAACGTTAGGAAATATGTTTTGTTTGAATAAATCGGCTAGGTAACGTTAGCTAGTCATGATGTTCTTGTACCTATAAAGCAAGAACGCAATTTTTGTTATAAGGTTTGCTAGTACCAGTGGAGTATTTTGCGTTAGAAACCAAGGTTTTAGCGTAATGTAATTCGAGCTGCATGTAGGCTCATAGCTTTAGTTGGGCGCTGGGGGGAGGTAACAAGACAAGGGGGTTTGTTTGGATGGGCATTGTGGTGGCCGCCCTGTTTGCACCCCAGGACAACACACACTGCCCGCTGTACTTCTCCGTGGGGAGGGTCGCTCCCCCATAGGATCTGATGCCACGGTGCACCAATGGCTGCATGGGTTGCGGTACGCGTTCCCCCTATTCGGTCTCCTTCCGACCCTGCTGCAGAGTCTGGGTCGAGGGAGTGAGCCTTGTCCTGGTGTCCATGGTTCTCGGAGACGGAGCCTTCTGAGTCAGGCACTCAGTGTCCCTTTCCTCAAGGGCTCAAACTCTGGGCCGGGCCCCGGAGAGGGCGGGCCTGTTGAATATGGTGCTTGCACAGTCCGTGGTTTAAACCATGTAGGATAATCAAGCTCCGTCTACAAGGGCACCATATGCATATGCACACATGCTCTTCCTTTCTTGGTGCGAGACCTACCAAGTTGACGCCCTGACATGCGTAGCTCTGAAGGTGCTCCTGTACCTGAGAGGGCTGCTGGAGTCTGGCAAGTTGCTGTCTACCCTTAGTAGGCAGGTAGGACCCCACTTTTTTATTGAGACCGGTCAGACCGGTCAGTTCTTCATAAGGGGCAATTCCGGTGGGGGTGGGTGGTTGGAATAATCACATTATCGTGCCGGACATGCTAAAGTCTGCAAAACCAATGAAAACATAAGGCTACACAAAATGTCTAGCATGGGTTTTCCGTCACAAGTCAAATCTAATTAGTCACACAGTGGAAAAAGACATTGCTCTAATGCAGTTCAGCGACAATGAAATAGGCTATATTCAAAGGAGCATACCTCACATGAGGGGGCGTATCACCAAAGTACAGCCAACGATTTCTTTGAAATTTGGATTAGAGCTCAAGAGGACTCTTCGTAGGTTAAGTTAAAAGCGTTCATGTGACGGATGTATTGTAGGGTAGTAGCAACGCAATTAAAGTATTTGAAACACATTTGTAGTAACTTATTTATGAACAATCGTGTCAGGTCCCGAGAGGGGTTGTCTTCAAAATGAACCTAACTTTGATCGTTTGGTGTTTGGAAAATGGAAAATATGTAGCTGGTGGAGATAGTCTCTTCTCTCAAAAAAACGAGGTTACAGCATAACCCCGCATTAGATTTAGTGAAGCCAGATAACTAAAAGATGTCCTGGGTATGTTGAACTTGCTTCGTGGTTTAGACCTCCGGTGCATGCTGGGACGCTCCAATAATAACGTAACATCTCCAAAAGCTTTGTTCGATATGATGATGATATGAGTACGCATATGATGATCTGAGTAATTAATATTTTTGTAAGCTAATGATCCTAACAAAGCTAATGATCCTTATGACCCAGAAATAAATGTCATATTCAATTTTCTTTTTTAATGTAAGTTTGGTAGGGTATTTCTGAGGCAGAAATACATTTCATAATACACAGGACATGGTGTTATAATACCCATTATTCCATGTTGAGCACTCTAAAGACCAATATTTAGAAAGGATTTTGGTTGAGAGCAGATATGTCGTTGCGATTTTCAAGTGGGCACCTTCCGTCCCGGATGTTTCGTTAATTTGAGCCCAGGACACCTCCAGAAGGCATAACAGGGAGCATTGACGTTTCAAAGCCACCCCCCTCCCCTCTATATCTGCTCTCGGCACGGCCAGATAAAAAATATACTAACGTAATAAATAGGGATTTATTTATTTATTTACTAGGGAGTAATAAACAAACATACATTTGGTGGTTCAATTTAACCTAAAGGAATTTGTAATGGCTTGCACGTAAAAAAAAATGCGACCAACACTACAGCATGGACTGCTACTGTATGCAATTATTTAAAAATAATTCAGCCAATTATGTCCAGGGTCTTATATTTGCAGAGATAGATAGTAATTCCTGCATTTCTTCGATGCAATTGTCTACTTAAATTGAAATAGTTTTACATGAGTGCTATTATTATTACCATTAAGTAGATTTTAGCAGCTTGCAAGTTTGAAAATGCGACCAAAAGTGCAGCATGCACTGTTACTGTATGCAATCATTGTCTACTCAAATTCAAATAGTTTGACATGGTTGCTACTATTATGCACATTAAGATTATGATCTTATACAAACGGAAAAAATTAATGTTTTAAGCTGGATTGTTCTTTTTCCCTTGTTACGTCAAAATATATACACACATATATAAAAAGGTTTTTGTGTCTAGTTACTATTTTAAGGGTTTTTGTACTGTGTGTCTTCATTTCCTGTCACTGTGGGCCTCAGAGCACAGTAATACAATGCAGAGTCTGTCACTTCAACAGAGGAAATCTTCAGATCCACACTGGTATCGTTAAATGTAACTGTTGATCGTGTAAATGGAGTTTCTGCATATTGTACGTGTCTAGTAGACATGATCAGAAGCAGGAATTCAGGTTCTGCTCCAGGATATTGACGATACCACAGTAAGCTGTTAAAACTTCCTCCATATTTGCAAGAAAGAGCAATGTTTTCTCCCTCAAGTGCATTGACTTCTGGTTTATCTGGATGTATTGTATCTTCAATACTATTACCTGCAAAATCAGAATATGCAGGCATAATATTATTCTGTGACACTAATGCATGACAACTCATTTATAACTTGTGTTCAAATTTGGAAAAAAAAGTATTGTGAATATTTTAATAACCATCGTCTTAGCATTTCAGAACTCACCTATAAATATCATAAAAAGACACAATATCTTGAACATCCTTTTCATCTTGAAAGAAGGAGCAGTTCTATCTGTCTAATTTCACTTGTTTCGACAGAAGAAAACGACTTTGCTACAAACTCCTCCCCTGTGCTAGACCAAGTCTTTTGAGGGCACATGTGACTATAAATAAGACATGTTTCACAGCCACATAAGAGTATAGCCTAATATTTCTAGTAAGCCCCTTGCAACCATTAACATTTTTAGATCTGTAGATTTTTGCAGCAACATGACTTAACCCTAATTTACCCAACCTCTTTTGCTCTCTACATTTCATTACACTTAAACTTTGCTCACACAATGTAGTGTTTGCAACATTTCTTGCAGGATTTAAAACAAAACAACCGACTGAAACAACCTAGGTGTCAAATCCTGGGACCTCATTTAGAAACATTGAGTACCTGCGGAAGAAGGCGTACACAACTTCCTATGCAAACTTTGGGGTTTATAAAACCTAGAAAACATAAAGGCTACACAAAATGTCTAGTATTGGTTTTCCGTCACAAGTCAAATCTAATTAGTCACACACTGGAGAAAGACATTGCTGTAATGCAGTTCAGTGACAATAAAATAGAATATATTCATTCGTACTCCAGAGTCAGGGGGCACGGGGGGACCTGCCTCTGTGCTGTCTCTCTAGTCTCCTCGCGGTGTGTCTTAAAGGGGTTCCCATACATATGGAACATATGTAGCTGGTGGAGAGATAGTGATAGAGAACGCCGGGTTACACTGTAACCTCGGTTCTCTGAGTGAAGACTATCTCTCCAGGACAAGGCTGCTCGGATACAGTTCCAATCAATGTGAATAAATGGTTGCCGTCGCACCTGGGCCTTTTATGCCCACGCTTGCGGCCACATAGTCTTAAAGAAATATCCATGTTACCTTCTCCAAGGGAACAGCTCCCGAACACATGGAAAATATGTAGCTGGTGGAGAGATAGTCTCTTCTCTCACAAAAAACGAGGTTACACCATAACCCGGCATTAGATTTAGTGAAGCCAGATAACTAAAAGATGTCCTGGGTATCGTGAACTTACTTTGTGGTACAGGCCTCTGGTGCATGCTACAATAATAACGTAACATCTCCAAAAGACACTACTGCATGACAGCTCATTAATAACTTGTGTTCAAATTTGGAAAAAAGAGTTTTGTAAATATTTTAATAACCATAGTCTTAGCATTTCAGAACTCACCTATAAATATCATTAAAAGACACAATATCTTGAACATCCTTTTCAGCTTGAAAGAAGCAGCAGTTCTATCTGTCTAATTTCACTTGTTTCAACTGAAGAAAATGACTTTGCTACAAACTCCTCCCTTGTGCTAGACCAAGTCTTTTGCGGGCACATGTGTCTATAAATAAGGCATGTTTCACAGGCACATAAGAGTATAGCCTAATATTTCCAGTAAGCCCCTTGCAACCATTGAGATTTTGAGATCTGTAGATTTTTGCAGCAACATGACATAACCCTAATTTACCCAACCTCTTTTGCTCTCTTATGTTTCATCACACTTAAACTTTGCTCACACAATTCAAGCATTTAACACAAAACCACAGACTAAAAGAACCTAGGTGTCAAGTCCTGGGGCCTCATTCAGAAACATTGTGTACCCGCTACAGAAGGGGTTCCTAAGTAAACTTTGGGGTTTATAAAAAACAAACTTCATGGGAAAGTGTGCGTTTGTCCACGGACACTTTGACCCATGTGTACGCACGGAAACTGAAGAAATGAAAAACTGCGACTGATAGTAAAAGGTTGAACAGCCAGAAACGCTTTGAAATTGAGCTCATTGTGTAAAATAAATTAAAATATTACGCCTCACATTTTAGATATTAACCATTAACCATTTCCAGAAATAAAACTAGAAAAGGGGAAGCAGTGTTGAGCTACTATGCAACAAATAGCTGGAACCCTGGAACTTCAAACAGATCTGAGACTCACTCCAAGCTTTACTACTTTTAAATCCAGATTCAAAACTTATATGTTCTCGATTGCGTTTTGCTGAATTGTTTGTTTTTAATTTAATGAATTTCATTTCTCGTTATAGTTGGTTTTTATTCATTTATTTGTCTTTTATTTTTTCCTTTTATGCTTTGGCTTGCCTTGTGTAAAGAACATTGAGTTGCCTTTGTGTATGAAATGTGCTATTTATTTAAAATTGATTTGATTTGATGAAGACATAATTTTTGAGGAACATAGGGATCCACCAACAAGGAAAGGCATGGAGGCGGGTGGGGTGGCTGCTACCACCTGGCAGTGGAACCGTCGAATGGATGCTGTATTCCAGGGGCAACACTCAATAAGTCCGCCTCTGGTGGTTGCAGCCAATCTGACTGCCACTAAAGGTGGTGTTGTCACCTTCCCATCCTCTGCACCTCCCAAAGTACGGGACAACCCGCCAACAAAGAAGAGGGCCAGGGTCAGTGAAGTGGTTGGATTGTATGAAGGAGCAGGCAGACAGGGAAGAGGAGACAGCAGTGGTGAGGGAAGAGTCGAGGGAGAAAGCAGCCTCTGACAGGGCAGAGAGATACATGTCTCTCTTTGATACATTTTAAAATGTACTTTTCCTTTTTTCTGTTGTCATTGCCATTCTATGAGGCATATATTTAACAACAAAAAAAAAGTTAATAACCATATACATATTTTAATTATTCATAAACAAAATATATATTGATTGCATTTTTACGTCACAAATAACAATTTAACTAATGTAACGATGACGATAATAACAATTGTAATAATAAGTCATTTCACAACGTTCACAGGACATTTAACCTCGGGGTTTATCATCATGCTCCCAGACATGCAGACTGCTCTCCAGGGGCAGACACCTGTGCAGTAGGTCCGGCACGGAGATTATGTCCTGAGAGCTCCTGCTCATCATCATTAGGCATGCTCCCCCGATCATCATAATCCTCCTCGTGACATTCGTCCTCCAAGATTTTGCCCGTCGACAGACAGAGGTTGTCGAGGATGCAGCATGCTACTATGACTTTTGGGGGCAAATAGAGGCCGAAGCTCCAAAGCCCCCAGGAAGGTGGCTCGCCCGCGGATTTTTAGCAGCTCAGTGATGTTCCTGGCCTTGGCATGGTCCCTGTTGAAGCGTGCTTCAACTAGGCCTGATAATCAAAATACAGGAAACATAAAATTGATGTAGTGTTTCAAATGCAAAGTAACAAATGTAGTCAAGTATTTCCTAAGTGTATTCTCACCTGTGTTCTTCTCATTTCCCTTTGCTGTCACACACACCCTGGAGTACCACTGAAGGGAAGTGCTTGCGGTTGATGTTGCACTTCTTTTGTGGTTCCGCAGGTGGGAGTATTCTTATGTGCCACCCATCTATCGCACCAACCGCACAGCAGAATGCCTCATAGCCAGCCAGGCGAGCAAAGCCTGTGCCCATCTCCTCCATCTCACCTCATGAGGGATGGCCGCCATCTCTTCCACTAAACTGAAAGGCTTCCATGCAACAGTGGCCCTCATAGGAGTCCTTGTGGCATTTGGGAACCTTCTCTTTCAAGAGGTTGTCTGCCTCCGGAATAGAGAAGGAAATGATTTGAAAGTATGGGAAACATAACAATGACTACACTTATAAACAGCTGGGTGGCTAAATCAAAAAAGCAATCTCCACTACATGGCATGCGAATGGAAAAATCTGGCCATCTCCTGCTCTACGCTGGGGGACTGCATTGGGAGGGGACTCGGATTCTGAGGGTGTCTCTGTCCAAGCTGCTGCCTTGTGGTTTGCTGTACCTGAGCTTGACCCTGGACTGCAGCCTGGCCTTAACCCTCACCTTGACTCAGGTTTTGTGTCAGTACAGATATTAGACAATGAGCTGCTGTGAAAACATCAGCATACTCTCTCTGGTGAACACGAAGGTATCATTAGTCTGTGAAATATGTGAGGGCGTTAGACTACAAAGTATACAGAACCTTGACGCCAAATCACACAAACAGCCATAGCTAATGTAAGCTAAGCGCGCTCGCTAGCTGCCTACCTACCAAATCAAAGGTGTGATAGGCTAGAGCTAGATTCTTACTTTACAGCAAATCCTTCAATATTTGCATGACTAGACATTGTGTGGATATATGACTGAGCTAAATAGTTAACTTTAGTATCTTCAACAGCAATCCATCACTTTTTAGTTCATTATCCACAAAAGAAGATTAATAGATGGCTAAATGTCTGCGAAGGATGCCGTTGGTTCGCCATGTTTGCAATCCCACTTAAATGGTGATTAGCACACCTCCAGTCGAGGAGGTAAACACGACGTATACCAATGTTGCATTTGTCCTAGTGCCCAACAAGGTCGCCCCCTAAAAGCCCTCTTTCTTCGGATTGGCAAACTTCGCAGAAGCCTGCCATACACACTCATTGCCTGATATTGGTGGTCATGCTGTATAAGATGACCATATAAAGACACCCGGGGCAAATTGAAATCAGTTTGCCCCCGAAATAGAATTTTTTTTTTTAAACCTAGCGTTCAGAGCAGTCTGAAGCCTGAGGTTTTTGCTCACAAGAATTACTTTTACATAGGTTTACCTAATTATTTGAAACTTTGGTCACGTTTAATATGAAAATCCGGAATTGGAACTTTATGTTTAAGTCAGAAAATATTAGGCTTTCAGATTTATGTATGTACACACATATATTATTTCCCTTGTCCTGTTCACCCCCTAGGGGTTGATGGTAATTACCATGTCCCTGCGAGTAATACGATACCGCGCCTTAAGTCTCCTCCAAACTTCCTTGGTCTGCAGCCGTTGTCACCTCCCATTTCGATGCGGGTTCTTCAGCGGTGGCAACGTCGGTCTTTGATCCGCCTCCAAATATGTTAGTGTTAGAGGTATGCTAGAGGTCGTTAGTTAGTGGTCGTTAGGTCCTTCACCTAGTCTCGGGCACCTTTCCTCTTGACGGCCGTCTTGTAATCGTCTCTCTCCTCTGTCATTGGTCTCGTTGTCTGTCTCACTTCGTCCCTCCGTCACGATCTTGCTTTCACGCTGTGTCCCAGTTCTCTAGGTTTTTGTACAGTGTGCATGGGTTTCCTGTAACTGTGGGCTGCAGGGCACAGTAGTATAGTGCAGAGTCTGTGACTTCAGCAGAGGTCATTTCCAGATCCACACGGTTCCGGTCCTCATTCAGATACACAGACAATCTTAAATCCTCTGGTTGGCCTTTTGTTATGATTGGATTTGAGGTATGTGTAGTGAGGAGCAAGAATTGAGGTACGGATTGAAGTTTTTGACGATACCATTGAAGGTTGTCAGGGGAACCACGGTAGTTGCAAGATATATTAACTTTTCCTCCTTCAGGGCTTTGTATAAACTGGGCTGTTGGCTGAATATCCTGCTCACAACTACCACCTGAAAGACAAGTTCATTTTAGTCAAGGTAAAGTTTCTGATTCTTGGAGAGTTAAACGTACTATTCTAACACTCAACCCTCCTTACTGCTCTATTATAAAAATTGTAAAATATGTTTATTATCAGAAATCTCACCAATTACTGCAAAAAACAAAAACAGTTTTAGCAACATCATTTTAAAAAACAACTGCCCTCAGTTAAAAATATGTTACAATGCCAGAGGAATATATTCAACCCAGGGTAGAGCTCCTCCTTTTCAAAGCAATTACACACGTCGTCCATGCCTTTTTGAACAACGACATATTTGCAGTTGGGGAATTCTGTTATGTAAAGGATAATGATAATACAAGTAGCTGCGACTAGTAATTTTTTTATCCTTGTCTTCACATGTAGTGATCTTGCATTGTACTGTATTGTAATTTGTCTGTGTGTTTGTCTGTGTGTTCTTCATGGGATGTTGTCTTTTGTGTTGTATTTTTGGGGGATTGGATGTGTTTTAAACATACCTGGCTGCAGCCAAATTTCCCCTCATGGGATAATATATTTGACTTTGACTTTTGACTTTTTGGAGTCTACTGTTTACTTTTAGATGATCTTCATCAGAATGGTGGCAGTGAAAAGACAGCAATATGTACATAACTGTGTTGCAACAATATCACAACATTGTAGCAACAAAGTATTAGGTTTGGCTAATCAATAATAACACAAAGTGTTGAATAAAGCCTCAAAATGAAACATGTCACTCCAACAACAACTTTATTCAAAATGAAGCATTAGCTAATCTGTAATGTATTAATGCCTGTTCACGTCAGTCTGGCAGCTAATCATACCTTTCACTCACATCTTTCCTGTCAGCTTTCACCTGCATCAACTATCTATAGCCTCTTGATTCCTGCCAAGCTTCACCAAACTTTGGGAACTGTTTGTGTAATGTATGCATACTGGGTGATCATGGAGTGATCTTTTTGCTATACATCAGTATGTCATTGCATAGCAACCGCAGGCCAGACAAATTCCTAGGGTTAGAGGCATGCTAGAGGTCGTTAGTTAGTGATCGTTAGGTCCTTCGCCTAGTCTCGGGCGCCTTTCCTCTTGACGGCCGTCTTGCAATCGTCTCTCTCCTCTGTCACTGGTCTTGTTGTCCGTCTCACTCCGTCCCTCCGTCACGATCTTGCTTTCACACTGTGTCCCAGTTCTCTGGGTTTTTGTACAGTGAGCATGGGTTTCCTGTAACTGTGGGCTGCAGGGCACAGTAGTATAGTGCAGAGTCTGTGACTTCAGCAGAGGTAATTTCCAGATCCACACGGTTCCGGTCCTCATTCAGATACACAGACAATCTTAAATCCTCTGGTGTGCCTTTTGTTATCAATGGATTTGAGGTATGTGTAGTGAGGAGCAAGAATTGAGGTGCGGATTCAAGTTTTTGACGATACCATTGAAGGTTGTTTGGGGAACTTTGGTAGTTGCAAGATATATTCACTTTTCCTCCTTCAGGGCTTTGTATAAACTGGGCTGTTGGCTTAATATCCTGCTCACAACTACCACCTGAAACATAATTACATTTTAGTCAAGGTTAAGTTTCTGATTCTTGTAAAGTTAAACGTACTATTCCAATACTCAACCCTCCTTACTGCTCTATTATGAAAATTGTAAAATATGTTTATTATCAGAAATCTCACCAATTACTGCAAAAAACAAAAACAGTTTGAGCGACATCATTTTAAAAAACAACTGCCCTCAGTTGACTAAAAACATGTTACAATGCCAGAGGAATATATACTACCAAGGGTAGAGCTCCTCCTTTTCAAAGCAATTACATACGTCGTCCATGCCTTTTTGAACAACGACATATTTGCAGTTGGGGAATTCTGTTAAGTAAAAGATAATGATAATACAAGTAGCTGCGACTCGTGATTTTTTTATCCTTGTCTTCACATGTAGTGATCTTGCATTGTACTGTATTGTAATTTGTCTGTATTTTTGTCTGTGTGTTCTTCATGGGATGTGTTCTTTTGTGTTGTATTTTCTTGGATTGGATGTGTTTTAAACATACCTGGCTGCAGCCAAATTTCCCCTCATGGGATAATACATTCGACTTTGACTTTAGATTTTTTGGAGTCTATTGTTTACTTTTAGATGATCTTCTTCAGAATGGTAGCCGTGAAAAGACAGCAATATTTACATAATTGTGCTGCAACAATATCACAACATTGTAGCAACAAAGTATCAGGTTTGGCTAATCAATAATAACACAAAGTGGCGATAAAGCCTCAAAAATAAAACATGTCACTCCAACAACAACAACTTTATTCAAAATGAAGCATTAGCTAATCTGTAATGTATTAATGCCTGTTCCTGCAGTCTGGCAGCTAATCATACCTTTCACTCTCACATCTTTCCTGTCAGCTTTCACCTGCATCAACTATCTATAGCCTCTTGATTCCTGCCAAACTTTACTAAACTTTGGGAACTGTTTGTGCAATGTATGCATACTGGGTGATTATGGAGTGATCTTTTTCCTATACATCAGTATGTCATTGCATAGCAACCGCAGGCCAGACAAATTCCTAGGGTTAGAGGCATGCTAGAGGTCGTTAGTTAGTGGTCGTTAGGTCCTTCACCTAGTCTCGGGCACCTTTCCTCTTGACGGCCGTCTTGCAATCGTCTCCCTCCTCTGTCACTGGTCTCGTTGTCCGTCTCACTCCGTCCCTCCGTCACGATCTTGCTTTCACGCTGAGTCCCAGTTCTCTGGATTGTTGAACAGTGTGCATGAGTTTCCTTTAACTGTGGGCTCCAGGGCACAGTAGTATAGTGCAGAGTCTGTGACTTCAGCAGAGATAATTTCCAGATCCACACGGTTCCGGTCCTCATTCAGATACACAGACAATCTTAAATCCTCTGGTTGGCCTTTTATTATTAACGGATTTGAGGTATGTGTAGTGGGAGCAAGAATTGAGGTGCAGATTCAAGGTTTTGACGATACCATTGAAGGCTGTCAGGGGAACCACGGTAGTTGCAAGATATATTAACTTTTCCTCCTTCAGGGCTTTGTATAAACTGGGCTGTTGGCTGAATCTCCTGCTCACAACTACCACCTGAAACATAATTATATTTTAGTCAAGGTTAAGTTTCTGATTCTTGTAAAGTTAAACGTACTATTCCAATACTCAACCCTCCTTACTGCTCTATTATGAAAATTGTAAAATATGTTTATTATCAGAAATCTCACCAATTACTGCAAAAAACAAAAACAGTTTGAGCGACATCATTTTAAAAAACAACTGCCCTCAGTTGACTAAAAACATGTTACAATGCCAGAGGAATATATTCTACCCAGGGTAGAGCTCCTCCTTTTTCAAAGCAATTACATACTTCGTCCATGCCTTTTTGAACAACGACATATTTGCAGTTGGGGAATTCTGTTAAGTAAAAGATAATGATAATACAAGTAGCTGCGACTAGTAATTTTTTTATCCTTGTCTTCACATGTAGTGATTTTGCATTGTACTGTATTGTAATTTGTCTGTGTGTTTGTCTGTGTGTTCTTCATGGGATGTGTTCTTTTGTGTTGTATTTTTGGGGGGATTGGATGTGTTTTAAACATACCTGGCTGCAGCCAAATTTCCCCTCATGGGATAATATATTTGACTTTGACTTTTGACTTGTTGGAGTCTACTGTTTACTTTTAGATGATCTTCATCAGAATGGTAGCCGTGAAAAGACAGCAATATATATACATAACTGTGTTGCAACAATATCACAACATTGTAGCAACAAAGTAATAGGTTTGGCGAATCAATAATAACACAAAGTGGCGATAAAGCCTCAAAAATAAAACATGTCACTCCAACAACAACAACTTTATTCAAAATGAAGCATTAGCTAATCTGTAATGTATTAATGCCTGTTCATGTCAGTCTGGCAGCTAATCATACCTTTCACTCACATCTTTCCTGTCAGCTTTCACCTGCATCAACTATCTATAGCCTCTTGATTCCTGCCAAGCTTCACCAAACTTTGGGAACTGTTTGTGTAATGTATGCATACTGGGTGATCATGGAGTGATCTTTTTCCTATACATCAGTATGTCATTGCATAGCAACCGCAGGCCAGACAAATTCCTAGGGTTAGAGGCATGCTAGAGGTCGTTAGTTAGTGATCGTTAGGTCCTTCGCCTAGTCTCGGGCGTCTTTCCTCTTGACGGCCGTCTTGCAATCGTCTCTCTCCTCTGTCACAGGTCTCGTTGTCCGTCTCACTCCGTCCCTCCGTCACGATCTTGCTTTCACGCTGTGTCCCAGTTCTCTGGATTTTTGTACAGTGTGCATGGGTTTCCTGTAACTGTGGGCTCCAGGGCACAGTAGTATAGTGCAGAGTCTGTGACTTCAGCAGAGGTCATTTCCAGATCCACACGGTTCCGGTCCTCATTCAGATACACAGACAATCTTAAATCCTCAGGTTGGCCTTTTTTCATGAATGGATTTGAGGTATGTGTAGTGAGGAGCAAGAATTGAGGTGCGGATTCAAGTTTTTGACGATACCATTGAAGGCTGTCAGGGGAACCACTGTAGTTGCAAGATATATTAACTTTTCCTCCTTCAGGGCTTTGTATAAACTGGGCTGTTGGCTGAATATCCTGCTCGCAACTACCACCTGAAAGATACGTTAATTTTAGTCAAGGTAAAGTTCCTGATTCTTGTAGAGTTAAGCATCCTACTCTAATACTCAACCCTCCGAACTGCTCTATTATAAAAATAGTACAATATGTTTAATATCAGAAACCTCACCAATTACTGCAAAAAACAAAAACAGTTTTAGCAACATCATATTAAAAACGACTTCCGTCAGTTGACTAAGAATATGTTACAATGCCAGAGGAATATATTCTACCCAGGGTAGAGCTCCTCCTTTTCAAAGCAATTACACACATCGTCCATGCCTGTTTGAACAACGACATATTTGCAGTTGGGGATTTCTGTTAAGTAAAGGATAATCATAATACAAGTAGCTGCGACTATATTACTTTTCTTGCAGTTTTAAAACCGTGAAAAGGTTAAATGCATATAGAAAAAAGGTTGTGTCGTGGAATGTAAACGAAGACTCAAAATAGTATACTATTGAGATTTAAATCGTTTTTTACATGTAGTGATATTGTATTGTACTGTAATGTAATTTGTCTGTGTGTTCTTGCTGGGATGTTGTCTTTTGTGTTGTATTTTTTCTGATTGGATGTGTTTTAAACATACCTGGCTGCAGCCAAATTTCCCCTCATGGGATAATACATTCGACTTTGACTTTAGATTTTTTGGAGTCTATTGTTTACTTTTAGATGATCTTCTTCAGAATGGTAGCCGTGAAAAGACAGCAATATGTACATAATTGTGCTGCAACAATATCACAACATTGTAGCAACAAAGTATCAGGTTTGGCTAATCAATAATAACACAAAGTGGCGATAAAGCCTCAAAAATAAAACATGTCACTCCAACAACAACAACTTTATTCAAAATGAAGCATTAGCTAATCTGTAATGTATTAATGTCTGTTCACGTCAGTCTGGCAGCTAATCATACCTTTCACTCTCACATCTTTCCTGTCAGCTTTCACCTGCATCAACTATGTATAGCCTCTTGATTCCTGCCAAACTTTACTAAACTTTGGGAACTGTTTGTGCAATGTATGCATACTGGGTGATCAGTGATTCATAGGATTGTTCTGCTCTGCAATGGTGGTTTTCTCTTGTCTTAGTTAGAGATAGGATTGTTTGCTTTTCTGTGGATGTTTAGATGATCTGAGAAAGGCACCATGCAGCACATGTTGCAAATTGTCATGGAGTGATCTTTTTCCAACAGTATATCATTGCATAGCAACCGCAGGCCAGCCAATCCAGCATTTCCCTGAAGGTTTCCATGGGCACTTTCCTATCACGTGATATTTGTGGCTTGCCGTTCCGGTTGCTCCAACTCGACTTAAACCGTTGACTAAACAGACAACATTTTTGGTAAGTTGCTGCTGGAATATTTTGGTTCATTGTGTAATTTGTTAATTTAATTAGGAGTTCAGGGTCAACATGTGCAGTTTGGGGTTGCTACAACAATACAATACATACAAATATCATCTAGAAGACATGTTTTAACCACCAACAGAAACTTCAAAATGCAGGTGTCCAGCATCATATGCATTACACGCTGTGCCTACTGACAGCGATGAGACAAAAAGGGAATGGTTTGCGACCCTAACTTCCACTAAATCCACTAAATTCCAGAGCCTCCTCCCTGGGGCTGCTTGATGCGCTCATCTCCTCCATTTGTGCTACAAAAGGTAACCGTAAAATGAATTAGCATCTAGTACGTGCTTAATTATTATATCTCAATTAGACCAACATCTTGCCCCGTAAAAATAAATTGGTGATAATCTGACCATGGAAGGCTGAATGATAAAAAATATCACAGGCTGAAATGTTACAGGTTGAAGCTTATCTTGACTGGCTAGCTCAGACTTGGCCTGCAGGGTCAAGGGGCTCTCGTCACCCTTCGGGCTTTGGCTTGGACTGGCAACCTTTCATCTGGTGGAGCTTGTTGCATTCTCAATGTCATCAAACGTGGAGAGAGGAAGGTGGTGATTTTATGAGTGGGGATGATCATAAACTTCTCGTTTAAGAGGACTCCTGCACGGCTGCGGATGTGTTGCATGTAGCATAGATCCCCGCACCGAGGCTCAAAATGTCCTTTCAGTCTATGGTGCCACAACAGGGCTGTGTTGATTGTTGGGTAGCAGTCACCCTCCATATCTTTAAAGGGGGATAGGAACTCTCCAATTCTGTTGAGGACCTCCACCTGGATGCCCTCCATGTTCTGTTCTTGCCCCTTGTCCCAAAGAAGCTCCAGGATCTCCCTTGCTTGGCAACGGAGCTCAGCCTCGCTGCCTTGCTGTTCAATCTAGTAATACCAGACGTCTTCAAGTACACAACCAGGTTTTTGCACTTAACTATTTGGTCAGTCACCTCCTGCATGAAGTCTGGCGCATCCCTCTCTCGAATGCATGCTTCAGGACGTTATAGATTACATGCACTGCGCACGGTATCCACAAATAGTTCTTAAGTGCAGCTTTGGTATTGGGACCCTGATCACTTACATACACCACTTTTGACTGGCTTTCAGCTGATATGCCAACTTCTAAAAGTTCCTTGCTGATTTATTTGTGTATGTCCGTGGCAGTTTTTTATATTGTTGCGTCGCACTCTAAAGTGGAGTAATCATATTTATACTGATGATTGCGAGGTTATACTGGGTGATGTCCGTTGCATCAGCACAAATGATCTCATATTGAAGCTGTCTGTCCACATATCGGTTGTGATGCAAATTCCAAAATACTGGAAAATACTCCAGCACTTTGTTGATAGCCTGACCGAGATTAGCTTTTTCTTTTTTTGCCTGCTCATTTGCTCTGTTGCAGATGGTTTGTCTATGAGGAGTGCCCATCCACTGTCCCATAACGTGCACCAATATTTATTAGCCCTTGTGCCACACTAGTAACCCCCTTACCGGACATAACATCAAATAGGCAAAGGTCAGAGCAGCAGAACTCCACAAACTCATCCACGAGTTTAGATTTCACTGCAGGTGGCACCTTATTATTTGTGAACGCTGACACCAAGGTCTGATTTGATGTAGCTTGTGGAGTGGGCTTGCTAGGCTGCGGGGCAGCGGGCCCACTACACGAATGCCGATTCAGGTTTGATGTACCGGCCTTATGGCCATCGTATTTGTATAATGCCTCTCCACTCAAACAGATAACGTAATCTGTAATTGTGTCATCGGACAGGACAACCTGCCAGAATCCCTCCCACACCTTTCTTTTTAGGGTCAACTCGCTCATCACTACCGGACAGCTTTGCCTTTTATGTAATTACTATAAAAGCCATTAAACATGAAAGTACAGATGTTTATGTAGAAATTCAAGTTCAGATGGTTTTACATTTTCATTTTGACACGTGCAAAACACAAGTTATAACATGTAAATAACACAGCTTTGGAATTCTTTTTTAAGCAGTATTTAGTTCATTTTGGGAGCCATGCTAATGGTTACCTTGAGCTTACTGCTACGCTAGGCTACTTTTACGGCTACCACATAACTAACTCAATACTGGACTTACAGACATAAAATGTATATCAATCATCTCGTCTGACTAGGGGTAAGTTGGGGCATAGTTTATTTCCTAAAATGTCGAACTATCCCTTTAACTAGACTGAAAAGACCTTTCTGAACTACTGCGAGGGCCCCCCCATATTTGCCTGACATAAATAAAGTCATATGGGGTGAATCCTGAACCAATAGGCTGGTTTATACCAAAATAGGTTATAGATCATGATTTAGTGGCAGAAACCAAGCAATTATATGTCAAATAGACATTTGGCACCCCCATATAGATGAGATGGAATGACCCTTGTTTCCTTACCACATTTTGTGACTATTCGACTGAGAGATTGGCAGTCGAATCCGGCTCCTTTGTCGACTTACCCGGGTCACCTCTTCTTGGAACACCCTGTGGAGTACCTTAAATCTGCAGGAGCTGCTGGTCTCTTTAGGTGAATTTTTAAAGCCATTCATTGTAGGGGGCCTCCTATCTTGTGTAATTTAGACTAGGAAACACTGGACCATCTTTTACAAAAGGAAATAAGATAATGCTGCCCAACAATTCCTTGTGGCAGCAACATTTAAAGCGTTCGACTGTTCACAAAAACAAACAATAATCATGACCGACAATGACAAGCGTCTTTTCATGGAAGTTACCATCGCTTATTAAACATTTTCCATCTTGTCCCGTAACTTCCTAATATGCTTATGTTTTGCTCATTCAACATGTTAAACCCATAGGCAAACTCTAAATGTTTGAAGCCTATTCATGTTTTAAATTCAACATTGTTTGAAACTGTTGTTGGCCTTACATGTAATACATTATTGTATGTATTTAGCAGTTATTTCATACAATCATAGTAATTGCGAATGATGTTGATTAACATTCTCAATGTGACATCCATTTCGTTTCCCATTTGTGACTGGTGTGCTATATTCCTTTTAATTTTAAATCCAACCTTAATGAAGTAATATTTTTCACCGGCTTGTCCACGTTTATGTACCCTATGAAACAACGCAGTAAGAACGCACAGGGCGAAGTATCTAAGATGCGCTGTTAGCAGTCCGTCTTCGGGACATTAGCTGTGTTCCAATTCAGGGGCCGCGTCCTTCGAAGGCAGGCCTTTGTAGACCGCGAAGGCCGAACCGAGCGTCGTGAAATTACATTAAATGAGACGGTCTGGTCTACTGAGGATTTCCTATTAGCATCACCAGCTGTTCCCACCGTCACAACACTTGTATCCAATCATCACAGATGCACAATGAATCTTGGAATAGGTTGGGCCGCGAAGGACCCAGCAGTTGCATCATCCAGAGTTTGGGTGAGGCCGCATTAAGCAGGCCGCATTTGAAGGAAACTTCGAAATGGTACAGCTGCGGCGAACCACTGTGACGTATTCGGTCTTCAAATGCAACATGAGGCCCCTGAATTGAGAGACAGCTATCGTGGTTTCATCACGGTAGACCCATGTCAATGACATCCACCGTCGCATTATTACATAGTGTAATAGTGTAAGAGCAGTCGGATTTTCATAGCACCGCGGTTGTCCCTTCCTAAGTCCTCATGAATTGACCTTCATATCTTTCCTTGACCTCATGACGTTTTCCATCTGATTGTATTAATTGTACGAACCACATTTCTGTAGTTTGACGATGGAAGTTAAGTCATACTGTAATGGTTCTGTGCACAGACAGAGACACTGTTTTATGCTCTTGGAAATGACCCTTTGATCACACACGCACACGCACGCACGTCTGCAGTCTCCAAACTACTGCAAACAAACCGAAACCCTTCAATTGCAGTCCTCTAAACAATCACGAGATTGAACCCACCTGCTGCAACCCGATGATCTGTTAGAGGAATGCCTCATCACCACCATGGTCCTGCAACGCCCTCTACTGGACAGATGCCATGACAACCCTCACGCATACATTTATCAGAGTATTTTAAATAATTAAGATCAATATTCTAGAATAGTAAATAAAGTAAGCATATGAATCAATACTGTTCACGTTCCAAAGAATATTAACTGAAAGCTGTGGTTGTTTAGGTATTTAGATAATTAAATAAATTGAATACCAACAAGTATATACATTCATTAAAAAAGGTACCATCTATTGTTGGAAGAACATATTTCCCATTGGTTAACTGGTTAATTTACCACAATGATATATTGCACAAAATGGTTGGGTCTACACTCAAATCAGGGTTATCAGAGCCTTCAGGACTAATTCTATTGCCTTGTACCTTGTCAAATTTTTTAATAAAATATGTGCAATATGAACTTAAGTTAGGTCAAAGTTTTAGATATCCAGTATCTGATGTCTAAGGCATTGCTTATAGATGAATAACTGAAAAAACAGTGTATTTGTATGTAACTACATGACAATAATTCAGTTGCAACATTTAATTGCAAAGGTCTTAAAGCAAATCAGTTGTGTTTTCCGCCTAGTGGTTGATTATACAGAAGAGATTTAAAACTTTACTCTATACATTAGGCCTACTTGCCATATAGCAAGTCAAACGGCATTAGTCACCACAATGTCGTCTTTATTAGATATCATTGGGCTAACATCAGTTGAGACCAGATGTATTCTCCCAACTGTTTTTAATACGTTAAACTGGGATGGCACAGGTTAGTGAGAGGTTCCAATTCACGTATCAGTCCACAAAAACACTTGTTAATATATAACAGGCACGTCAGAGGTAGACTTCTATACTTGACAAGCTAGCTCAATTAAATCTGCAGAACATGTGGTTGTCAGTCCAGGCTTTATTGTATTTATTGGATCATTGCTATACAGTGGGGCCAAAAAGTATTTAGTTAGCCACTGATTGTGCAAGTTCTCCTACTTAGAAAGATGAGAGAGGTCTGTAATTTTCATCATAGGTACACTTCAACTATGAGAGACAAAAATGAGAAAAAAAATCCAGGAAATCACATTGTAGGATTTTTAAAGAATGTATTTGTAAATGATGGTAGAAAATAAGTATTTGGTCAATAACAAAAGTTCAGCTCAATACTTTGTAACATAACCTTTGTTGGCAATGACAGAGGTCAAACGTTTCCTGTAAGTCTTCACCAGGTTTGCACACACTGTAGCAGGTATTTTGGCCCATTCCTCCATGCAGATCTCCTCTAGAGCAGTCATGTTTTGGGGCTGTCGCTGGGCAACACGGACTTTCAACTCCCTCCACAAATGTTCTATGGGGTTGAGGTCTGGAGACTGGCTAGGCCACTCCAGGACCTTGAAATGCTTTTTACGGAGCCACTCCTTCGTTGCCCGAGCGGTGTGTTTGGGATCATTGTCATGCTGGAAGACCCAGCCACGTTCCATCTTCAATGCTCTCACTGATGGAAGAGGTTTTGGCTTAAAATCTCACAATACATGGCCCCGTTCATTCTTCCCTTAACACGGATCAGTCGTCCTGTCCCCTTTGCAGTAAAACAGCCCCAAAGCATGATGTTTCCATCCCCATGCTTCACAGTAGGTATGGTGTTCTTGGGATGCAACTCAGCATTCTTCTTCCTCCAAACACGACGAGTTGAGGTTTTACCAAAAAGTTCTATTTTGGTTTCATCTGACCACATGATATTCTCCCAATCCTCTTCTGGATCATCCATATGCACTCTGGCAAACTTCAGACGGGCCTGGACATGTACTGGCTTAAGCAGGGGGACACGCCTGGCACTGCAGGATTTGAGTCCCTCTCGGCGTAGTGTGTTACTGATGGTAGCTTTTGTAACTTTGGTCCCAGCTCTCTGCAGGTCATTCATCAGGTCCCTCCGTGTAGTTCTGGGATTTTTGCTCACCGTTCTCATGATCATTTTGACCCCACGGGATGAGATCTTGTGTGGGGCCCCAGATCGAGGGAGATTATCAATGGTCTTGTATGTCTTCCATCTTCTTACAATTGCTCCCACAGTTGATCTATTCACACCAACCTGCTTGCCTATTGCAGATTCACTCTTCCCAGCCTGGTGCAGGTCTACAATTTTCTTCCTGGTGTCCTTCGACAGCTCTTTGGTCTTGGCCATGGTTGAGTTTGGAGTCTGACTGTTTGAGGCTGTGGACAGGTGTCTTTTATACAGATGACGAGGTCAAACAGGTTCCATTATACAGGTAACGAGTGGAGGACAGAAGAGCTTCTTAAAGAAGAAGTTACAGGTCTGTGAGAGCCAGAAATCTTGCTTGTTTGTGGGTGACCAAATACTTATTTTCCACCATCATTTACAAATAAATTCTGTAAAAATCCTACAATGTGATTTCCGGGATTTTTTTTCTCATTCATAGTTGAAGTGTACCTATGATGAAAATTACAGACCTCTCTCATCTTTCTAAGTAGGAGAACTTGCACAATCAGTGGCTGACTAAATACTTTTTGGCCCCACTGTATATATATAAATGGTATACTCATTATTATTATTATTGTAACAGTGAACTACAGTAGCTATTTATTTATTGTTAAAAGATTTTACGACATTCATACTTGCACTAACGTCCAATGGCTTTGGAGGTTGATAAAACCATTGACTGCATTACAGCCTTCAAAGTTGACCTGAACCAGATAAATATTTTTAAATTAGCCTGCCTAATTGACCCTTTGAGTAATCCAAAATACCATTCCTTGATGCGTGCTCTTTGGTGTGTTCAGATTTTATATTTTTTGGAAACTTTAGACACTGTTTATCAGAGCTGTGTGCATCTGTCAGGACCCTGGACAAGGACTGGGTGCCTCCTCTGTTCCCTGAAGGCCTTCAGCACCATGGAAAAGTCCTGGGAATGTCTACTTGGTTCCTATTTAGGTCCCTGCCAGTTTTATCCTAGTTGTGTTTCTGTGTTAAGATATTGTAGACATTTGTTGTTGACGGAAGATGCTATGATGCAATTTTGGTGTGATATGGGTATATGACTTTGGACCTGGGCACATTGGGTAGACAAGCAGTTTAAATAAAGTGTGGACTTCATAATTTCTCGCGGGTGCAAGTACATGAATGTTTCATCTCATGGCAGACGTCCCGTGGGCTCACCACCTGCGGGAAGAACCAATGGGGTCGGGTGCGCTGCCAGAAAGGTGGTAGTGAAAGTAGAGGGTCTCGACGGATCAGACCTGGGTGGCAGAGGCTGGCTTTGGGGACGTGGAACGTCACCTCTCTGGGAGGGAAAGAGCCGGAGCTTGTGCGGGAGGTGGAGCGCTACCAGTTGGATCTGGTGGGGCTTACCTCTACGCACAGCCTCGGCTCTGGTACCTCAATCCTGGACAGGGGTTGGACTCTATTCTTCTCCGGAGTGGCCCAAGGTGCGAGGCGCAAGGCGGGAGTGGGGATACTTATAAGTCCCCGGCTGAGTGCCTCTATGTTGGAGTTTATCCCGGTGGATGAGAGGGTCGCCTCCCTACGCCTGCGGGTCGCGGGGGGGGAAACTCTGACTGTTGTCTGCGCCTATGCGCCAAACAGTAGTGTGGAGCATTCGGCCTTCTTGGAGACCCTGGATGGAGTCCTGCATAGGGCTCCTGGTGGGGACTCTGTAGTCTTACTGGGAGACTTCAACGCACATGTGGGCAATGATGGAGACACTTGGAGGGGCGTGATTGGGAGGCACGGCCGCCCGGATCTGAACCCGAGTGGTGGCTTGTTGTTGGACTTCTGTGCTAGTCATGGACTGGCCATAACGAACACCATGTTCGAACATAAGGATGCTCATAAGTGTACTTGGTACCAGAGCACCCTGGGCAGAAGGTCAATGATCGATTTTGTTATTATGTCATCGGATCTGAGGCCCTATGTTTTGGACACTCGGGTAAAGAGAGGGGCGGAGCTGTCAACTGATCACCATCTGGTGGTGAGTTGGGTCAGGTGGCCGGGGAAGCCTCTGGACAGACCTGGTAAGCCCAAACGTGTAGTGCGGGTGAACTGGGAACGTCTGGAGGAGGCCCCGGTACGGGAGGCCTTCAACTCACACCTCCGGCGGAGCTTCTCTTGCATCCCTGTGGGGGCTGGGGGCATATAACCAGAGTGGGCAATGTTCAAAGCCTCCATTGCTAAAGCCGCGTCTGAGAGTTGTGGTCTCAAGGTCTTGGGTGCCTCAAGGGGCGGTAATCCCCGAACACCCTGGTGGACACCAGGGGTCAGGGGAGCCGTCCGACTGAAGAAGGAAGCCTTCCGGGATATGTTATCCCGTGGGACTCCGGAAGCAGTTGCAAGGTATCGACAGGCACGGAGGACTGCAGCCTCGGCGGTGGCAGAGGCGAAGCAGCGGGTGTGGGAGGAGTTCGGAGAAGCCATGGAGAAGGACTGGCACCAAAGTTGTTCTGGAAAACCATCCGGGCACCTCAGGAGGGGAAAGCAGGGAAGCATTCAAGCTGTATACAGCAAGGATGGGACGCTGTTGACTTCAACTGATCAGGTGATGGGACGGTGGAAGGAGCACTTTGAGGAACTCCTAAACCCGACAAATCCCCCCTCTATGGTTGAGGCGGAGCTAGAGGATGATGAGGGATCAACGCCAATTTCCCTGGTGGAGGTCACTGAGGTAGTCAAACAACTCCACAGTGGCAAAGCCCCAGGGGTTGATGAGATCCGCCCTGAAATGGTGAAGGCTCTGGGTGTTGAGGGACTGTCATGGATGACACGTCTCATCAACATTGCGTGGAGGTCAGGAACAGCACATAAGGAGTGGCAGACCGGGGTGGTGGTTCCCCTCGTCAAAAAGGGGGACCGGAGAGTGTGTGCCAGTTATAGGGACATCACATTACTCAGCCTCCCCGGGAAAGTTTACTCTAGGGTGTTGGAAAGGAGGGTCCGGCCGATAGTCGAACCTCAGATTGAAGAGGAACAATGCGGTTTCCGACCAGGGCGTGGAACAACGGACCAACTTTTTACTCTCTCAAGAATCCTGGAGGGGGCCTGGGAGTATGACTATACGGTCTACATGTGTTTTGTAGATTTGGAGAAGGCGTATGACCGGGTCCCCAGGGAGCTATTGTGGGAGTTGCTGCGGGAGTATGGGGTGAGGGGGTCACTACTTAGGGCCTTCCAATCTCTGTACTCCCAAAGCGAAAGCTGTGTCCGGGTTCTCGGCAGAAAGTCAAACTGGTTTCCGGTGAGGGTTGGTCTCCTACAGGGCTGCGCTTTGTCACCGATTCTGTTTGTGACATTCATGGACAGGATTTTAAGGCGCAGCCGCGGGGGAGGAGGGCTGCAGCTTGGTGAGCTTGGGATCACGTCACTGCTTTTTGCGGATGATGTGGTACTGATGGCGCCATCAGCCTGCGACCTTCAGCACTCATTGGATCGGTTTGCAGCCGAGTGTGAAGCGGCTGGGATGAAGATCAGCACCTCCAAGTCTGAGGCCATGGTTCTCAGCAGGAAACCGATGGAGTGTTTACTCCAGGTAGGGAATGAGTCCTTACCCCAAGTGAAGGAGTTTAAGTATCTTGGGGTTTTGTTCTCGAGTGACGGGAAAATGGAACGTGAGTTGGGCCGGAGAATCGGAGCAGCGGGAGCGGTATTGCAGTCGCTGTATCGCACCGTTGTAACGAAGAGAGAGTTGAGCCGAAAGGCAAAGCTCTCAATCTTCCGGTCTATCTTTGTTCCTACTCTCACCTATGGTCACGAAGGATGGGTCATGACCGAAAGAACGAGATCACGGATACAAGCGGCCGAAATGAGTTTCCTCCGGCGGGTGGCTGGCTTCTCCCTTAGAGATAGGGTGAGAAGTTCAGTCATCCGGGAGGGACTCGGAGTAGATCCGCTGCTTCTTTGCGTAGAAAGGAGCCAGTTGAGGTGGTTCGGGCATCTAGTTAGGATGCCACCTGGCCGCCTCCCTAGGGAGGTGTTCCAGGCACGTCCAGCTGGGCGGAGGCCACGGGGCAGACCAAGGACCAGGTGGAGGGATTATATCTCCATGCTGGTCGGGGAGCGCCTTGGAATCCCCCAGTCAGAGCTGGCGGATGTGGCCCGGGAAAGGGAATTATGGGGCTCTCTGCTGGAACTACTACCTCCGCGACCCGATCGGATAAGCGGACGAAGATGATGATGATGATGATGATGATGATGATGATGATGATGATCTCATGGCAGTGGATGCGTTCTGAAAGTTTTAGAGTTCCAGCCCTAATGGCCTGTTTTTAATGATTTGTTGAAAACTTGGAACTGATGCTATAGCGTCAGTGACAGGTAAAATGAGGCGACATTGCATGGTGTGTGTTTTTGATTGGGCCTGGATGTGTGCCAACTTTGGTGCAGTTTTAGGCATGCTTAATCAGGCAAGCCACCTAATAAGATGTGGCCTTCAAAGGAGAGATTAGGGTCATGAATCACCATTATATTACTTACAGAGTAAAATTCACTTTTGATTCTTGACAGTTTTTGTACAGTGTGTAGGTATTTCCTGTTGCTGTGGGCCTCACAGCACAGTAGTACAGTACAGAGTCTGCCACTTCAGCAGTGGAGATGCTTAGATCCACAGTATTATTCACTGTTAATTTTGCAGATAATCTAGGGTCTGCAGCTGCCTGCTTGAAACCCGTTTCGAAGATTGAGGTGAGGAACTGTGGGACTTTTCCAAAGTCTTGACGATACCAATAGAATTCATCACTGGGAGATATTTTGTACTTGTATGACAGTGTAACAATAGTGCCCTCTAAAACATGCTGTTGCTTTTTGACTGGAGTGATGTCCTCACAACTGACACCTGAAGTGACAACAAATTTCACTCATTTTAACAAAATCGAGATCCACAAGATAATCTCATTGAATTATGTAAAATATTTGTACTAATATAATACGATGCTTAACCTACCTTTGTATGCAGCCATTAAGAGTAGTAATGGAAACTGAACCATAGTTAAGATTGAAATGAGAAAAATCACCAATGAACAGTAAATATGGTTTTTACCCACTGCAAGTAGTTTTAACAGTTATGTTCTGCCCATATTGGTCCCTCCCATAACAGTTCTGGGTGTGTAGAGTTCCTGTAGCTTTAGACATCACAACACAGGAGTATACTTCATCCTCTGCCCTTGTGGTGCTTAACCCTGAAATGAGAATATGAAATTGAATGCTTTTCTCATGTTTTCTTGATACCAGTAGAAGTCATCGGCAGCTTCAGTTTTGGAATACTGATGCAAAAGTGTGACGTCAGTGCTTTCTGAACTGTGTACATTTTTGACTGGAGTGAGGTCCTAACAGCTGGCACCTGCGGAGAGGTACCATTTTAATTGCAAACAATTCAGAGATCACCCATATGTTTACAATAAGAATGTATCTTTAATTAAAATCACATTTTGTCATGTATCTGTGTATATTGCTATTAAAAATGTATTACAAAAAGATATATATTATACGCTTCACTGTTTGTGAAAATAAAAATACAATTTATAACAGCAACAATCTTTACAGTACTCCAATAATTTGTATTCGTTATTTCACTGCTAGTTTTGACTTTTCATTAATTTATTTCCTTCCTAACAAAAACACAGATTCCAAATGTTATCAAGGGGAAAATTGCAAATGGTGCTAGAGCACATTGAATCCACAATCACTATTTGACTTTGACAGACACACCTATACCGATTAGTGTGCACACCTTAAGTTCTTATGTTTTTTAAAGCCTGTTCTCAAATTTGAAATTGACAATTCTATATCGGTAATATGCCCTTTTTTAGTGACAAGCGTTTCAATTTTGTGTCCATTTTTGATTGCATTCAAATACTAATGGAAAGCTGCAGTATGTCTGTATTCCGTGTCAGTCTCTCCTCACAGTACAGAAGTTAAGTGGGCAAATAACATGGAAACAACAGATTAGCTATATTAGAGTGAAAATGTCAAAGTCAAAGCAATTCTGTATCAATCTAAAGGTACTGTATACAAACTAACAAGGCCTTGTATATAATTTATTGCTCAGTCGTACTTTCTAATATAACTTATTGTGTGGAATTGTGGGGGGCAACATTTAAAACTGAAATAAATTCAGTCTTACTACAAAAACGCGGCACACGTATTATTAATATGGCTGGTTACCATGATCACACTGATCCATTGTTTATAAAATTCCATGTTATGAAATGGAATAATCTCATATATTAAATATTATGAAATAATGCAAATAATGTTCAGAGCAAAAACAAAGACACTCCAAGACTGTGTACAAAGTTTTTTGTTTTTTATTACACAAGTGTAAATATGATTTGAGAAATGTTTGTAAGTTTACTGTACAAGAAGCAAAAAAAAAAGTAATTAAAAGGAGATGTATTTCTACTTTGGGGGTTACAGTATGGAATAATGCTAATATAAATTGAAGAACGTGTACCTCGGTTTGGGTTTTCAAAAGAGTGGTCGACAAAGCTATTTGTGAGGGTTGCAAGGTTGAATTACTTATTTCATTATATGCATATTTCTTTTCTATTTTAGGGGGTAGTTGATAAGTATGTAGGATAAGCATATAAAAGCATTATAATGTGCCTTGTCAGCCACTACGTACATGGAAAATCGACTTATTTGTCTGATGTACTGGAATGTCTAGGTTGTTGTTTATACTACCTAGATTGTTAAACATAAAGATTGTAGATTAAATATACTGTATACTTAAATTGTATTGTGTGATAACTGAATGTAAATACTACTACTGCTAGAAGTTTGGTGCGGTGATTTCAATGCACATATTAGTTTACCGGGAAGTGATCATACTGATAATAATGGTGAAATGGTTGAAGAAATGATGGATATACAATGGTAGGGGAACAAGATTAAACCTAGGAATAAGATGTCATGCATTGATCTAACATGGATTTCTGCAAATTTGGCAAACCTCTGTGTATGGAAAATGTGCAAGAGCAACATAGGTAGTGACCATTTCCCCATTATATGTTCCATAAATATTGATAAATGTACCCAAGAAAGTGCTCCTTTGCTGTATGGATGGTGCTTCAAAAAGGCTCAGTGGGGAACATTTTAAGAACAATGCAGGGAATTAGTAAATAACTTTAGAATAACTGGTAATGTGGATGAATGCACTAGTCAAGTTAGAAATATGATAATTGAAGCTGCCTCAGGACTTACACTATGATAACAGGGGATAGGAGAATTGTGCCATGGTGAAATAATAAGTGTAGCTTAGCTTTTAAAGAAAGAAATAGTGCTATCAGAAACCTCAGGAAAAATTTGGTAATGGACAATTTCATCTAAACTCTAAACTTGTTACTAAACTCTAGGTTTTGCACTAGTAGTTCAGGCTAAGTATTTTCTTTGTTGATTGGTGATCCACAATGTAATCTTTTTGAGTATCATTGTCGTGAGATACATTCAGCTTGTAACAGGAATTCCCATGTTGTACTACCAGTACAAATGTAATGAATAAACAAGTAATAAATAATAAAAAACACGTATTACTATTATCCATTGCATTGCATTATATTATTCTGCTGTACCCTGAGGGGAGTTACACACAAACACACAGAGTAGGGTTTTTGTTTGCCCCTCTAATGTTTCCTCCCACTGTGGGCTGTAAGGCACAGTAGTAGAATGCTGAATCTTTAACTTCCGCACTGGAGATCTCCAGATCCACAGAGCTTTTTTCAGGCACTACTTTTACTGCTAGACGAGGATCCAGGTGATATTTGCTTTGTTCAACCTTGTCAGAGTGAAAGCTAATCATAAGGAACTCTGGAGCTGACATTGGATACTGACGATACCATAGCAGAGAGGTAGCACTCGAATAGGTGCATGAAAGTGTGATATCACTGTATTCTAGTCCATAAACTTCCTTTTTGGTCGGCTCAATCGTCTGTCCTGTAACACCGCCTGTTAAAAGTAAGTTACAGATTTGAATCAACAAGAGCACTTCTTTGTTTGACCTTGGGAGTAATAACATAAACTGTATTTAGAAGTTGTACAATTGTTCACCTACTTACATCTAAATGTAAGAAGCAAAATGAAGGTGCAGACATTCAGCATGATTAAAGTTTTCCGTCCACAAAAACAGAACTGAAGAACCTAAAACCTATTGTATAGCCTACATAGTTTTGATTGAATCCACATTGACGCCCCACCTGCTAGAAGCCATCACGTGCAATGTGAACAGGAAATCACACGCAAACCTAGTAGGAACATCTACTCTAACTGTATTTAGTGTGCATTTTTTCCACTCTATTTGTTACAATTCTTGCATCACATAAAGCAAGACACCTTTAGAACTAAATAGTCAAATTGTGGTATTGATTCCTGTGTCCTTGCCGCTAGTGTTTACTTTTAGCATTTCCCCATCTTGTCCTATTACAGAATTAAAACATAGCACTGTTCTGTTCTCAAATAACTACTAGCTATAATATCTTCCTATATTTCTTTCAAAATATAAATATTGGTTGTTTTTGCGTAAATACAGTAATACACTAGATTGTTATGTTTTAGTGCATTGCTGCCCTCCAGAGGATGTACACTAGCTCTTTATATAATACATATATTTAATGGCCTTAAATATAAAACATGAATTATATTTTTGGGGGCATACTCTGTAATGTCAAAAAATTTGAAATTGCCAAAGGATTGCATCAACAACAAAAACAGACAAAAAGCAGATATAAAGGACTGTATAGGAGTCACACAAAACACGAAACGAGACAAATATAAAGAATAAATTAACAAAATGATGGGACTATCAATCCTTCACCAAATTACTATTTTTATATCAGCTGTCAAACACTCGTTTTACCACAGATTTACAGTTTGGTCTCCAATCCCCTCAAACTGATTGTCGTGTCCCCCACAGCAGGAGACGCCTGGTAAAAGGCCTTTGCGGTGTGTCACTGGCCAGCGAGGCCAGCGAGGAAGCAGCTCCAACCTTTCAAGGAGTGGCCAGGCTGTCTTGACAACCCCCAGTAGTAATTCCACCCCGCTCTGAGATGATCCTGTGGGCCGGGATCACAGAAGGGACCCATAGTACCCCGGGCTGCGTAATGGTGGAAGCCCTCCCAGGCCAGGAGGGTGAGTGAAAGGTTGCCCGAGGGTTAGCCACCGTGCGAGCAGGCCGGGTGCCCATACGAGCGTGCAACCCCAACCCCTATTCAGAGGAAGTCCCTCAACGTCGGCCTTTGGCCCAAGGTGGTTCAAGTTGACCCCAGCGACATACAGACAGACCAGGAACCTGTGCTCCAAAATGATTCACCGGGGGGGATCGCCGTGGAGGTAAGGGCCATGGCCACCACACAGGACCCGCCTAATTCTCCTGTGCTATTCCCCCAGCCTCTCCAAGGGGATGGTCTAACCGAAGCCCAGCAGTACCGCCTGAGAAAGCTACAAGGAAAGTGGAGCCACGAGTTCTCTTGACACGAGGAGGATTTTGGAAGGACTATCCTAGTTCAACACCAGATCCCAACAGGCAGTGTCCGAAATTAACTTTTTGACTCACCGGCCAAGGGGACTGGTAGATGAAAAAATCCACCGGCCAACCATATTTTTTACCGACCAAAATAGTAAATAGAGTTGTGCACCCTCAAAAAAGTTGGGTGCACGACGCCTCTACTTTTTGTGTCACATATATATTCGTTTCTGCACATTTAATTGAGATATAGTATTATGTTGAATACAAACTAAGAAGATGACAGAGAAAATAGGCCTATATATTGAACAGTTAATCAATTCAAGACATCATATTGTAGCCAGTCTCTTATGACTCTTAACCCCTGTTTAGTCAATTCACTTAGCTATGACATTTAAAAATTGATTGCACAGCCACTACAGCTCAAATAAAATCTGTCACAAGGTAACTTGAATTCAGCGTCTGTCTTTTTAGTGAGCTTGGCATTTGCCCTCATCTCAAGCACCTAATTAGGCTACTACAAGCTTTGTTTAACTTTAACCACATCCATTTTAGCTGAACGTCTAGTACACGGTTGACTCATGAATTAGTCTCATGTTCCACAACAAATCCAAAATAAAATTGTTTAATTAGCCTACGTCGTGGTTATTGCAGGATTAGCCTTTCTAAATGTTATCTTAGCATCACGAAAGTGGAACCATTGGGGGCTAACGTTGACGTTCAAGTTCAACTTATGTTGTAATCATTGGCAAAGTGGTAACCTTTGTTGTAACATAAATTGGCTAATCCCAGAACCTTAACGCCAGTAACGTTACGTTATACAAATGGAATTTGGAATTGTAATAACAAGATTTTTACCAAATATCTAATTAGTTTAGGGTTGGTCGAGCCTGCGTTTGTATGTGTTGAACTCTGATGGACAGCAAACAGAACCAGCATGAGCGTAAATGACATCAAAACACGGTAGAGAGTAGAGACTGCATCGTTTTTTCATAAATGACAATTTTGGTACAAACATTTACCCACCATTGTGGCAAATAGTCTTCCGGGATTTACTCGCCAAACGTCAATTCTACCCGTCTTTGGTGCTTGGCGGATGTCGATTTCGGACCCTGCCAACAGGTATGGCAGCGCCCACCAGAGAAAAGTATTGACCAGTTCCCCCCAATCTCTATCCAGAACTACGGATGCCTTTCGGCCTGTGTAATGCCCCGGCTGCTGCACCGGTGCCTGGGCGGCATGGTCCAAGACTCCCTCCTCATTTGTCTAGAATGTCATTGTGTAGTCCCCTGACTTCGAAAGCCACCTGGAACATCTGGACCAGGTCTTCTGCAAGCTGCAGGAACATGGACTGAAGTTGCAGCCACAAAAGTGTCGGCTGTTCCAACAAGAGGTGACGTACCTGGACAATGTGATCAGCAGGAAGGGGGTGGCGACAGACCGCGCCAAAACTGCAGCCGTGAGAGGCTGGCCGGCACCCCAGACGAAAAGCACTCCCCAAGTTCAAGGAGGACACGAGCGGGTCATTGCATACGCCAGCCAAAACCTTCATCCCACAGAGAGGAACGACCAAAACTACAGCTCCTTTAAATTGGAGTTCTAGGCCCTAAATTGGGCCATGACCGAGAAGTTCAAGGACTACCTCTGGGGGGCTGAGGTGGTGGTATTTCACGAACATAAACCCCCTGGTCCATTTGGACACAGCCAAATTGGGGGTGTTGGAACAGCGTTGGGCTGCCCAACTCTGTAACTACCGATACACCTTTAAATAACGACCAGGCGTGGCCAACTGGAACGCAGGTGTTTTGTCCAGGCTCCCCGGGGAAAGGCCACCTACCTGCACCAGCATGTGAGCTGGGCGTGGAGCCGAGAGATCTGGCTGGTTCGTGGGAGGAGGAAAAGCGACAGGACCCTGACTTGTCCGTACTTTGTCGCTGGAAGGAGGAAGATACTCCCTCACAATACACCCCCACCAGACCAGGTACGTCCCTCTTTGTCTTGGTGGCTGCAACAATTGCTTCTGGCCAGGGATGAGAGGGGATGTTAAGGAGTGGATAGCCAGTTGCCTCCATTGCCTGCGCAGCAAGGCCAGACCAGAGGTGAGGGCACCATTGGTACCAATCATCACCTTTTATCCTTTTGAGTTTGTGGGGATAGATTACTTGTCCCTAAGACCGGCAGACCAATATCCCTACATCCCAAAAAACTGAGGACCAACACTACAGTATGCACTGTTACTGTATGCATTTATTTCAAAATAATTCTGCCAATTATGTCCAAGTCTTTCACTTAAAGAGATAAGGCTCTAAGGTAACTCCTACATTTCTTCGATGCAATTGTCTACTTAAATTCAAATAGTTTTACATAAGTGCTATTATTATTCACATCAAGTAGATTTTAGCAGCTTACACATTAGAAAATGCAACCAAAACTGCAGCATGCACTGTTACTGTATGCAATTATTTCAATTATGTCAATTTTGGCATTTCTTCGATGCAATTGTCTACTCAAATTCAAATAGTTTGACTTGAGTGCTACTATTATGCACATTGTTGATTTTCAACATTTTGGAATGTATGTTTATTGCGGTCTTTGTATAGAACACAAACAGTGCTTGATTTAAATTAATATGTGATTTTATACAAACAGGAAATACATTTTTTAAGCTGGATTGTTTATTGCCCTTGTTACATAAAAATACACACACACACATTTTATATATATATATATAAAGGTTTTTGTGTCTGGTTACTATTTTAAGGGTTTTTGTACTGTGTGTCTTCATTTCCTGTCACTGTGGGCCTCAGAGCACAGTAATACAGTGCAGAGTCTGTCACCTCGACAGAGGAAATCTCCAGATCCACACTGGTATCGTTAAATGTTACAGTTGATCGTGTAAATGGAGTTTCTGCATATTGTACGTATCTAGAAGGCGTGATCAGAAGCAGGAATTCAGGTTTGGCTCCAGGATATTGACGATACCACTGTAAGCTGTTAAAACTTCCTCCATATTTGCAAGAAAGAGCAATGTTTTCTCCCTCAAGTGCATTGACTTCTGGTTTAACTGGATGTATTGTATCTTCAATACTATCAACTGCAAAATCAGAATATACAGGCATTATATTATTGTGTGACACTAATGCATGACAACTCATTTATAACTTATATAACATATCATATATTATATAATATTTTAATAACCATAGTTTTAGCATTTCAGAACTCACCTATAAATATCATTAAAAGACACAATATCTTGAACATCCTTTTCATCTTGAAAGAAGGAGCAGTTCTATCTGTCTAATTTCACTGGTTTCAACAGAAGAAAATGACTGCTACAAACTCCTCCCTTGTGCTAGACCAAGTATTTTGAGGGCACATGTGACTATAAATAATACATGTTTCACAGCCACATAAGAGTATAGCCTTATATTTCCAGGAAGCCCCTTGCAACCATTGAGATTTTTAGATCTATAGATTTTTGCAACAACATGACTTAACCCTAATTTACCCAACTGCTTTTGCTCTCTTATGTTTCATCACACTTAAACTTTGCTCACACAATGTAGTGTGTGCAACTTTTCTTGAAGCATTTAACAAAAAACCACAGACTGAAACAACCTAGGTGTCATGTCCCGGGGCCTCAAAGGGTGAACAGCAACAAACGCTTTAAAATAGAGACCATTGTGTAAAATAAATCAAAATATTACCTCTCACGTTTTATATATGAACAGTTCCCTGTAGTGCACAAAAAATGTATCATTTAGGACAATAAATACAAATGGAGATAGCTGTTTTTATTCAATAATAATCCTCGATTGCACTTGATATAGATAGTCAGGGCCTGGGTGTCCCAGTGGGATGCTCTACTACCAATAGAGGGCAGCAATGCTCACAGGTTCAATGAGGAGACTCCAATCAGCTTCATTAATCATTATCGTTTACACCTGTGTTCTGTTTTGGTTATGTGAAGTAATGCTTCTCCGGTTTTCGATCTTTTGATATGTTTTCCATCATACCAGTGCTGCACCTAAAATATAGCAGTTATTTTTTGTTTTCCAATCAAACAGCAAAGTAAAAAAATTGATTATAGAATGACTATTGCGTCATAGAGAGTATTTTCCTGAATTTGAAACTACAGCCTTTCCAACCAGGTATTTCCTGGTTTTGAGTGACCTATATTAAAATGCGGGTACTTGGGCTAAAGCGCGTAGCAGCCGGACTCGAGCTGCTGGTGAATGACTTCCTGATGGCTATAAGGAGAAAAACAGCACATGCTGTAATGCAACGAGTGGGACCGCGCAGTTTATGTTGTCAAAGAATATGGACAGGAAAGATTTGCTGCACATATGACATTGGAAGACTGTAGACTTATTTTCAAAAATTGAAATTGATCTGGAAGATACAGCTGAGTAAGTAGCTAGCTAGCTAATATAATATGTTATGTTGAAAAACAAACATTTAGATCTGTGGATCAATCTGGGGATGTAGATGCTGCTGTAACGTTACCTAGCAGCTCCTAAATTTGTCATGCAAGCTAACGTTAGGAAATATGTTTTGTTTGAATAAATCGGCTAGGTAACGTTAGCTAGTCATGATGTTCTTGTACCTATAAAGCAAGAACGCAATTTTTGTTATAAGGTTTGCTAGTACCAGTGGAGTATTTTGCGTTAGAAACCAAGGTTTTAGCGTAATGTAATTCGAGCTGCACGTAGGCTCATAGCTTTAGTTGGGCGCTGGGGGGAGGTAACAAGACAAGGGGGTTTGTTTGGATGGGCATTGTGGTGGCCGCCCTGTTTGCACCCCAGGACAACACACACTGCCCGCTGTACTTCTCCGTGGGGAGGGTCGCTCCCCCATAGGATCTGATGCCACGGTGCACCAATGGCCGCATGGGTTGCGGTACGCGTTCCCCCTATTCGGTCTCCTTCCGACCCTGCTGCAGAGTCTGGGTCGATGGAGTGAGCCTTGTCCTGGTGTCCATGGTTCTCGGAGACGGAGCCTTCTGAGTCAGGCACTCAGAGTCCCTTTCCTCAAGGGCTCAAACTCTGGGCCGGGCCCCGGAGAGGGCGGGCCTGTTGAATATGGTGCTTGCACAGTCCGTGGTTTAAACCATGTAGGATGCTCAAGCTCCGTCTACAAGGGCACCATATGCATATGCACACATGCTCTTCCTTTCTTGGTGCGAGACCTACCAAGTTGACGCCCTGACATGCGTAGCTCTGAAGGTGCTCCTGTACCTGAGAGGGCTGCTGGAGTCTGGCAAGTTGCTGTCTACCCTTAGTAGGCAGGTAGGACCCCACTTTTTTGAGTGATTAAATGGTCTTATCTTCCAATTTGTTGTTATTTAGTAAACGTTTATGAATAAAAACGAATTCATAAATTGTCAGTTTTCCAAAAAGTGAGATTTATTGTAAAAAAAAGGATTTTAAATTTACCAGGATGTTACTTCCGTTTAGACAGACGCTGGGTCTATAAATATGAACATCCTACGGCCTAGTTTCTTATACTATACTTCTTAATTGTGAGAGTATTTATAGATATTTCACAATAGATACCTTAAGAAACGAATTACCTATACATTTGATATAATTGTTTACCCAAATAAAGTAAACAATGTTGAAAACTTGTACTCTGAAAACCGCTAATGTGTCAAAAAACGTAGCTTTTTTAGGATGCAGTCCAAAGTCTGCTTGCAATAGCATTCGAATCATATCGCTGTGTCTAAAATAATGGCACAGAAAAACAGGAGTATATATCTATTTATATTATACAATGAGTCTACTGGTGAATACTTTAAATAACCCAGGGCAAGATGATTCGTAAACACTAACCTAAGTGTTTGATTGGATCGAGACATCATACCTATCTTAACTATCGGCAGCTCTGATCCGTACTTATAACTTAATACTAAACAATTAAATTATTGAATGGATCTGGAAGTTTTCTTACTCTAACGTTGATAAAAAATGTATTCATGCAGGCTAGGCTACTACGTTTCTAAATGTGCTGGCATATAATGTTTCAAAAGATCTAAGTTAGTAGCCTATGTGAGACAAGTAGCCCACAGACGTGTCATTTCAATTTCGACCGAAATAATCATTATCTTTTTTATTTTTTATATTTTCTTTATTTAACTCCAACAACAACAAAAATAAATACACTCATAACATTCATAATGCATACGTACATTCAAACGCATTTATAGGATGGGTCCAAAACTACCATCACATATATAACACACTACTACAGAACTAAACAAACTACAGTACACAACAATTAACATTCAACATACATAAACCCAGCCCCACACAAATGTAGCTATGCTAAATCAAATTATTCACAGAGGCCCGGTAGGTGCAAAGGCAAGAGATAGATAAACCATAATATCTAAAGTTAAATAAAAATAAAAATATATATCTATATAATAATAATAATAATAATAATACATAAATGAATAAATAAATAGTGTTTTGCGTCTCTCGGGGTCTGGGCTGGACTAAGACCGGTCAGTTCTTCATAAGGGGCAATTCCGGTGGGGGTGGGTGGTTGGAATAATCACATTATCGTCCCGGACATGCTAAAGTCTGCAAAACCAATGAAAACATAAGGCTACACAAAATGTCTAGCATGGGTTTTCCGTCGCAAGTCAAATCTAATTAGTCACACAGTGGAAAAAGACATTGCTCAAATGCAGTTCAGCGACAATGAAATAGGCTATATTCAATACCCCACTCTAGTCTCCTCGCGGTGTGTCTTAAAGGGGTTCCCGTACATATGGAACATATGTAGCTGGTGGAGAGATAGTGATAGAGAACGCCGGGTTACACTGTAACCTCGGTTCTCTGAGTGAAGACTATCTCTCCAGGACAAGGCTGCTCGGATACAGTTCCAATCAATGTGAATAAATGGTTGCCGTCGCACCTGGGCCTTTTATGCCCACGCTTGCGGCCACATAGTCTTAAAGAAATATCCATGTTACCTTCTCCAAGGGAACAGTTCCCGAACACATGGAAAATATGTAGCTGGTGGAGAGATAGTCTCTTCTCTCACAAAAAACGAGGTTACACCATAACCCGGCATTAGATTTAGTGAAGCCAGATAACTAAAAGATGTCCTGGGTATGTTGAACTTGCTTTGTGGTACAGGCCTCTGGTGCATGCTACAATAATAACGTAACATCTCCAAAAGCTTTGTTCGATATGATGATGAGATGATATGATGATCTGAGTAAATAACATTTTTGTAAGCTAATGATCCTAATGACCCAGAAATTAAATTCATAAAACACAGGATATGGTGTTATAATTCCCATTATGCCACGTTGAGCACTCTAAAAACTAATATTTATAAAGGATTTGGGTTGAGAGCAGATATGTCATTGGGGTTTTCAAGTGGGCACCTTCCATCCCAGATGTTTCGTTAATTTGAGCCCACGACACCTCCAGAAGGCTTAACGGTGAGCATTGACGTCTCAAAGCCACCCCCCTCTATATCTGCTCTCGGCACAGCAGTATAAAAAATATACTAACGTAATAAATAGGGATTTATTTATTTACTAGGGAGTAATAAATAAACATACATTTGGTGGTTCAATTTAACCTTAAAGGAATTTGTAATGGCTTGCACATAAATAAAATGCGACCAACACTACAGTTTGCCCTTGCTACGTCAAAATATATATACATACACACATATGTAAAAAGGTTTTTGTGTCTAGTTACTATTTTAAGGGTTTTTGTACTGTGTGTCTTCATTTCCTGTCACTGTGGGCCTCAGAGCACAGTAATACAGTGCAGAGTCTGTCACTTCGACAGAGGAAATCTCCAGATCCACACTGGTATCGTTAAATGTTACAGTTGATCGTGTAAATGGAGTTTCTGCATATTGTACGTGTTTAGAAGACGTGATCAGAAGCAGGAATTCAGGTTTGCCTCCAGGATATTGACGATACCACTGTAAGTTGTAAACATATCCTTCATATTTGCAAGAAAGAGCAATGTTTTCTCCCTCAAGTGCATTGACTTCTGGTTCAACTGGATGTATTGTATCTTCAATACTATAAACTGCAACATAAGAATATACAGGCATTATATTATTGTGTGACACTACTGCATGACAGCTCATTAATAACTTGTGTTCAAATTTGGAAAAAAGAGTTTTGTAAATATTTTTATAACCATAGTCTTAGCATTTCAGAACTCACCTATAAATATCATTAAAAGACACAATATCTTGAACATCCTTTTCATCTTGAAAGAAGGAGCAGTTCTATCTGTCTAATTTCACTTGTTTCAACTGAAGAAAATGACTTTGCTACAAACTCCTCCCTTGTGCTAGACCAAGTCTTTTGAGGGCACATGTGTCTATAAATAAGACATGTTTCACAGGCACATACGAGTATAGCCTAATATTTTTAGTAAGCCCCTTGCAACCATTGAGATTTTGAGATCTGTAGATTTTTGCTGCAACATGACATAACCCTAATTTACCCAACCTCTTTTGCTCTCTTATGTTTCATCACACTTAAACTTTGCTCACACAATATAGTGTGTCCAACTTTTCTTCAAGCACACAAAACCACAGACTGAAACAACCTAGGTGTCAAGTCCTGGGGCCTCATTCAGAAACATTGTGTACCCGCGACAGAAGGGGTACACAACTTCCTAAGTAAACTTTGGGGTTTATAAAAGACAAACTGCATGGGAAAGTGTGCGTTTGTCCACGGACACTTTGACCCATGCGTACGCACGGAAACTGAAGAAATGAAAAACTGCGACTGATAGTAAAAGGTTGAACAGCCAGAAACGCTTTGAAATTGAGCTCATTGTGTAAAATAAATTAAAATATTACGCCTCACATTTTAGATATGTTTATTAACCATTTCCAAAAATAAAACTAGAAAAGGGGAAGCAGTGTTGAGCTACTATGCAACAAATAGCTGGAACCCTGGAACTTCCAACAGATCTGAGACTCACTCCAAGCTTTACTACTTTTAAATCCAGATTCACAACTTATATGTTCTCAATTGCGTTTTGCTGAATTGTTTGTTTTTAATTTAATTAATTTCATTTCTCGTTATAATTGGTTTTTATTCATTTATTTGTCTTTTATTTTTTCCTTTTATGCTTTGGCTTGCCTTGTGTAAAGAACATTGAGTTGCCTTTGTGTATGAAATGTGCTATTTATTTAAAATTGATTTGATTTGATGAAGACATCATTTTTGAGGAACATAGGGATCCACCAACAGGGAAAGGCATGGAGGCGGGTGGGGTGGGGTGGCTGCTACCAACTGGCAGTGGTACCGTCGAATGGATGCTGTATTCCAGGGACAACACTCAATAAGTCCGCCTCTGGTGGTTGCAGCCAATCTGACGGCCACTACAGGTGGTGTTGTCACCTTCCCATCCTCTGCACCTCCCAAAGTACGGGACAACCCGCCAACGAAGAAGAGGGCCAGGGTCAGTGAAGTGGTTGGATTGTATCAAGGAGCAGGCAGACAGGGAAGAGGAGACAGCAGTGGTGAGGGAAGAGTCGAGGGAGAAAGCAGCCTCTGACAGGGCAGAGAGATACATGTTTCTCTTTGATACATTTTAAAATGTACTTTTCCTTTTTTCTGTTGTCATTGCCATTCTCTCTCTCTCATCTTCTACCGCTTATCCTGTTTTACAGGGTCGCGGGGGGGGGCTGGGGCCTATCCCAGCCAATTGGAATTGGAACTTTATGTTTAAGTCAGAAAATATTAGGCTTTCAGATTTATGTATGTACACACATATATTATTTCCCTTGTCCTGTTCACCCCCTAGGGGTTGATGGTAATTACCATGTCCCTGCGAGTAATACGATACCGCGCCTTAAGTCTCCTCCAAACTTCCTTGGTCTGCAGCCGTTGTCACCTCCCATTTCGATGCGGGTTCTTCAGCGGTGGCAACGTCGGTCTTTGATCCGCCTCCAAATATGTTAGTGTTAGAGGTATGCTAGAGGTCGTTAGTTAGTGGTCGTTAGGTCCTTCACCTAGTCTCGGGCACCTTTCCTCTTGACGGCCGTCTTGTAATCGTCTCTCTCCTCTGTCATTGGTCTCGTTGTCTGTCTCACTTCGTCCCTCCGTCACGATCTTGCTTTCACGCTGTGTCCCAGTTCTCTAGGTTTTTGTACAGTGTGCATGGGTTTCCTGTAACTGTGGGCTGCAGGGCACAGTAGTATAGTGCAGAGTCTGTGACTTCAGCAGAGGTCATTTCCAGATCCACACGGTTCCGGTCCTCATTCAGATACACAGACAATCTTAAATCCTCTGGTTGGCCTTTTGTTATGATTGGATTTGAGGTATGTGTAGTGAGGAGCAAGAATTGAGGTACGGATTGAAGTTTTTGACGATACCATTGAAGGTTGTCAGGGGAACCACGGTAGTTGCAAGATATATTAACTTTTCCTCCTTCAGGGCTTTGTATAAACTGGGCTGTTGGCTGAATATCCTGCTCACAACTACCACCTGAAAGACAAGTTCATTTTAGTCAAGGTAAAGTTTCTGATTCTTGGAGAGTTAAACGTACTATTCTAACACTCAACCCTCCTTACTGCTCTATTATAAAAATTGTAAAATATGTTTATTATCAGAAATCTCACCAATTACTGCAAAAAACAAAAACAGTTTTAGCAACATCATTTTAAAAAACAACTGCCCTCAGTTAAAAATATGTTACAATGCCAGAGGAATATATTCAACCCAGGGTAGAGCTCCTCCTTTTCAAAGCAATTACACACGTCGTCCATGCCTTTTTGAACAACGACATATTTGCAGTTGGGGAATTCTGTTATGTAAAGGATAATGATAATACAAGTAGCTGCGACTAGTAATTTTTTTATCCTTGTCTTCACATGTAGTGATCTTGCATTGTACTGTATTGTAATTTGTCTGTGTGTTTGTCTGTGTGTTCTTCATGGGATGTTGTCTTTTGTGTTGTATTTTTGGGGGATTGGATGTGTTTTAAACATACCTGGCTGCAGCCAAATTTCCCCTCATGGGATAATATATTTGACTTTGACTTTTGACTTTTTGGAGTCTACTGTTTACTTTTAGATGATCTTCATCAGAATGGTGGCAGTGAAAAGACAGCAATATGTACATAACTGTGTTGCAACAATATCACAACATTGTAGCAACAAAGTATTAGGTTTGGCTAATCAATAATAACACAAAGTGTTGAATAAAGCCTCAAAATGAAACATGTCACTCCAACAACAACTTTATTCAAAATGAAGCATTAGCTAATCTGTAATGTATTAATGCCTGTTCACGTCAGTCTGGCAGCTAATCATACCTTTCACTCACATCTTTCCTGTCAGCTTTCACCTGCATCAACTATCTATAGCCTCTTGATTCCTGCCAAGCTTCACCCAACTTTGGGAACTGTTTGTGTAATGTATGCATACTGGGTGATCATGGAGTGATCTTTTTGCTATACATCAGTATGTCATTGCATAGCAACCGCAGGCCAGACAAATTCCTAGGGTTAGAGGCATGCTAGAGGTCGTCAGTTAGTGATCGTTAGGTCCTTCGCCTAGTCTCGGGCGCCTTTCCTCTTGACGGCCGTCTTGCAATCGTCTCTCTCCTCTGTCACTGGTCTTGTTGTCCGTCTCACTCCGTCCCTCCGTCACGATCTTGCTTTCACACTGTGTCCCAGTTCTCTGGGTTTTTGTACAGTGAGCATGGGTTTCCTGTAACTGTGGGCTGCAGGGCACAGTAGTATAGTGCAGAGTCTGTGACTTCAGCAGAGGTAATTTCCAGATCCACACGGTTCCGGTCCTCATTCAGATACACAGACAATCTTAAATCCTCTGGTGTGCCTTTTGTTATCAATGGATTTGAGGTATGTGTAGTGAGGAGCAAGAATTGAGGTGCGGATTCAAGTTTTTGACGATACCATTGAAGGTTGTTTGGGGAACTTTGGTAGTTGCAAGATATATTAACTTTTCCTCCTTCAGGGCTTTGTATAAACTGGGCTGTTGGCTTAATATCCTGCTCACAACTACCACCTGAAACATAATTACATTTTAGTCAAGGTTAAGTTTCTGATTCTTGTAAAGTTAAACGTACTATTCCAATACTCAACCCTCCTTACTGCTCTATTATGAAAATTGTAAAATATGTTTATTATCAGAAATCTCACCAATTACTGCAAAAAACAAAAACAGTTTGAGCGACATCATTTTAAAAAACAACTGCCCTCAGTTGACTTAAAAACATGTTACAATGCCAGAGGAATATATACTACCAAGGGTAGAGCTCCTCCTTTTCAAAGCAATTACATACGTCGTCCATGCCTTTTTGAACAACGACATATTTGCAGTTGGGGAATTCTGTTAAGTAAAAGATAATGATAATACTAGTAGCTGCGACTCGTGATTTTTTTGTCCTTGTCTTCACATGTAGTGATCTTGCATTGTACCTTATTGTAATTTGTTTGTGTGTTTGTCTGTTTGTTCTTCATGGGATGTTGTCTTTTGTGTTGTATTTTTGGGGGGATTGGATGTGTTTTAAACATACCTGGCTGCAGCCAAATTTCCCCTCATGGGATAATACATTCGACTTTGACTTTAGATTTTTTGGAGTCTATTGTTTACTTTTAGATGATCTTCTTCAGAATGGTAGCCGTGAAAAGACAGCAATATGTACATAATTGTGCTGCAACAATATCACAACATTGTAGCAACAAAGTATCAGGTTTGGCTAATCAATAATAACACAAAGTGGCGATAAAGCCTCAAAAATAAAACATGTCACTCCAACAACAACAACTTTATTCAAAATGAAGCATTAGCTAATCTGTAATGTATTAATGTCTGTTCACGTCAGTCTGGCAGCTAATCATACCTTTCACTCTCACATCTTTCCTGTCAGCTTTCACCTGCATCAACTATCTATAGCCTCTTGATTCCTGCCAAACTTTACTAAACTTTGGGAACTGTTTGTGCAATGTATGCATACTGGGTGATCATGGAGTGATCTTTTTCCTATACATCAGTATGTCATTGCATAGCAACCGCAGGCCAGACAAATTCCTAGGGTTAGAGGCATGCTAGAGGTCGTTAGTTAGTGGTCGTTAGGTCCTTCACCTAGTCTCGGGCACCTTTCCTCTTGACGGCCGTCTTGCAATCGTCTCCCTCCTCTGTCACTGGTCTCGTTGTCCGTCTCACTCCGTCCCTCCGTCACGATCTTGCTTTCACGCTGAGTCCCAGTTCTCTGGATTGTTGAACAGTGTGCATGAGTTTCCTTTAACTGTGGGCTCCAGGGCACAGTAGTATAGTGCAGAGTCTGTGACTTCAGCAGAGATAATTTCCAGATCCACACGGTTCCGGTCCTCATTCAGATACACAGACAATCTTAAATCCTCTGGTTGGCCTTTTATTATTAACGGATTTGAGGTATGTGTAGTGGGAGCAAGAATTGAGGTGCAGATTCAAGGTTTTGACGATACCATTGAAGGCTGTCAGGGGAACCACGGTAGTTGCAAGATATATTAACTTTTCCTCCTTCAGGGCTTTGTATAAACTGGGCTGTTGGCTGAATCTCCTGCTCACAACTACCACCTGAAACATAATTATATTTTAGTCAAGGTTAAGTTTCTGATTCTTGTAAAGTTAAACGTACTATTCCAATACTCAACCCTCCTTACTGCTCTATTATGAAAATTGTAAAATATGTTTATTATCAGAAATCTCACCAATTACTGCAAAAAACAAAAACAGTTTGAGCGACATCATTTTAAAAAACAACTGCCCTCAGTTGACTAAAAACATGTTACAATGCCAGAGGAATATATTCTACCCAGGGTAGAGCTCCTCCTTTTTCAAAGCAATTACATACTTCGTCCATGCCTTTTTGAACAACGACATATTTGCAGTTGGGGAATTCTGTTAAGTAAAAGATAATGATAATACAAGTAGCTGCGACTAGTAATTTTTTTATCCTTGTCTTCACATGTAGTGATTTTGCATTGTACTGTATTGTAATTTGTCTGTGTGTTTGTCTGTGTGTTCTTCATGGGATGTGTTCTTTTGTGTTGTATTTTTGGGGGGATTGGATGTGTTTTAAACATACCTGGCTGCAGCCAAATTTCCCCTCATGGGATAATATATTTGACTTTGACTTTTGACTTGTTGGAGTCTACTGTTTACTTTTAGATGATCTTCATCAGAATGGTAGCCGTGAAAAGACAGCAATATATATACATAACTGTGTTGCAACAATATCACAACATTGTAGCAACAAAGTAATAGGTTTGGCTAATCAATAATAACACAAAGTGGCGATAAAGCCTCAAAAATAAAACATGTCACTCCAACAACAACAACTTTATTCAAAATGAAGCATTAGCTAATCTGTAATGTATTAATGCCTGTTCATGTCAGTCTGGCAGCTAATCATACCTTTCACTCACATCTTTCCTGTCAGCTTTCACCTGCATCAACTATCTATAGCCTCTTGATTCCTGCCAAGCTTCACCAAACTTTGGGAACTGTTTGTGTAATGTATGCATACTGGGTGATCATGGAGTGATCTTTTTCCTATACATCAGTATGTCATTGCATAGCAACCGCAGGCCAGACAAATTCCTAGGGTTAGAGGCATGCTAGAGGTCGTTAGTTAGTGATCGTTAGGTCCTTCGCCTAGTCTCGGGCGTCTTTCCTCTTGACGGCCGTCTTGCAATCGTCTCTCTCCTCTGTCACAGGTCTCGTTGTCCGTCTCACTCCGTCCCTCCGTCACGATCTTGCTTTCACGCTGTGTCCCAGTTCTCTGGATTTTTGTACAGTGTGCATGGGTTTCCTGTAACTGTGGGCTCCAGGGCACAGTAGTATAGTGCAGAGTCTGTGACTTCAGCAGAGGTCATTTCCAGATCCACACGGTTCCGGTCCTCATTCAGATACACAGACAATCTTAAATCCTCAGGTTGGCCTTTTTTCATGAATGGATTTGAGGTATGTGTAGTGAGGAGCAAGAATTGAGGTGCGGATTCAAGTTTTTGACGATACCATTGAAGGCTGTCAGGGGAACCACTGTAGTTGCAAGATATATTAACTTTTCCTCCTTCAGGGCTTTGTATAAACTGGGCTGTTGGCTGAATATCCTGCTCGCAACTACCACCTGAAAGATACGTTAATTTTAGTCAAGGTAAAGTTCCTGATTCTTGTAGAGTTAAGCATCCTACTCTAATACTCAACCCTCCGAACTGCTCTATTATAAAAATAGTACAATATGTTTAATATCAGAAACCTCACCAATTACTGCAAAAAACAAAAACAGTTTTAGCAACATCATATTAAAAACGACTTCCGTCAGTTGACTAAGAATATGTTACAATGCCAGAGGAATATATTCTACCCAGGGTAGAGCTCCTCCTTTTCAAAGCAATTACACACATCGTCCATGCCTGTTTGAACAACGACATATTTGCAGTTGGGGATTTCTGTTAAGTAAAGGATAATCATAATACAAGTAGCTGCGACTATATTACTTTTCTTGCAGTTTTAAAACCGTGAAAAGGTTAAATGCATATAGAAAAAAGGTTGTGTCGTGGAATGTAAACGAAGACTCAAAATAGTATACTATTGAGATTTAAATCGTTTTTTACATGTAGTGATATTGTATTGTACTGTAATGTAATTTGTCTGTGTGTTCTTGCTGGGATGTTGTCTTTTGTGTTGTATTTTTTCTGATTGGATGTGTTTTAAACATACCTGGCTGCAGCCAAATTTCCCCTCATGGGATAATACATTCGACTTTGACTTTAGATTTTTTGGAGTCTATTGTTTACTTTTAGATGATCTTCTTCAGAATGGTAGCCGTGAAAAGACAGCAATATGTACATAATTGTGCTGCAACAATATCACAACATTGTAGCAACAAAGTATCAGGTTTGGCTAATCAATAATAACACAAAGTGGCGATAAAGCCTCAAAAATAAAACATGTCACTCCAACAACAACAACTTTATTCAAAATGAAGCATTAGCTAATCTGTAATGTATTAATGTCTGTTCACGTCAGTCTGGCAGCTAATCATACCTTTCACTCTCACATCTTTCCTGTCAGCTTTCACCTGCATCAACTATGTATAGCCTCTTGATTCCTGCCAAACTTTACTAAACTTTGGGAACTGTTTGTGCAATGTATGCATACTGGGTGATCAGTGATTCATAGGATTGTTCTGCTCTGCAATGGTGGTTTTCTCTTGTCTTAGTTAGAGATAGGATTGTTTGCTTTTCTGTGGATGTTTAGATGATCTGAGAAAGGCACCATGCAGCACATGTTGCAAATTGTCATGGAGTGATCTTTTTCCAACAGTATATCATTGCATAGCAACCGCAGGCCAGCCAATCCAGCATTTCCCTGAAGGTTTCCATGGGCACTTTCCTATCACGTGATATTTGTGGCTTGCCGTTCCGGTTGCTCCAACTCGACTTAAACCGTTGACTAAACAGACAACATTTTTGGTAAGTTGCTGCTGGAATATTTTGGTTCATTGTGTAATTTGTTAATTTAATTAGGAGTTCAGGGTCAACATGTGCAGTTTGGGGTTGCTACAACAATACAATACATACAAATATCATCTAGAAGACATGTTTTAACCACCAACAGAAACTTCAAAATGCAGGTGTCCAGCATCATATGCATTACACGCTGTGCCTACTGACAGCGATGAGACAAAAAGGGAATGGTTTGCGACCCTAACTTCCACTAAATCCACTAAATTCCAGAGCCTCCTCCCTGGGGCTGCTTGATGCGCTCATCTCCTCCATTTGTGCTACAAAAGGTAACCGTAAAATGAATTAGCATCTAGTACGTGCTTAATTATTATATCTCAATTAGACCAACATCTTGCCCCGTAAAAATAAATTGGTGATAATCTGACCATGGAAGGCTGAATGATAAAAAATATCACAGGCTGAAATGTTACAGGTTGAAGCTTATCTTGACTGGCTAGCTCAGACTTGGCCTGCAGGGTCAAGGGGCTCTCGTCACCCTTCGGGCTTTGGCTTGGACTGGCAACCTTTCATCTGGTGGAGCTTGTTGCATTCTCAATGTCATCAAACGTGGAGAGAGGAAGGTGGTGATTTTATGAGTGGGGATGATCATAAACTTCTCGTTTAAGAGGACTCCTGCACGGCTGCGGATGTGTTGCATGTAGCATAGATCCCCGCACCGAGGCTCAAAATGTCCTTTCAGTCTATGGTGCCACAACAGGGCTGTGTTGATTGTTGGGTAGCAGTCACCCTCCATATCTTTAAAGGGGGATAGGAACTCTCCAATTCTGTTGAGGACCTCCACCTGGATGCCCTCCATGTTCTGTTCTTGCCCCTTGTCCCAAAGAAGCTCCAGGATCTCCCTTGCTTGGCAACGGAGCTCAGCCTCGCTGCCTTGCTGTTCCATCTAGTAATACCAGACGTCTTCAAGTACACAACCAGGTTTTTGCACTTAACTATTTGGTCAGTCACCTCCTGCATGAAGTCTGGCGCATCCCTCTCTCGAATGCATGCTTCAGGACGTTATAGATTACATGCACTGCGCACGGTATCCACAAATAGTTCTTAAGTGCAGCTTTGGTATTGGGACCCTGATCACTTACATACACCACTTTTGACTGGCTTTCAGCTGATATGCCAACTTCTAAAAGTTCCTTGCTGATTTATTTGTGTATGTCCGTGGCAGTTTTTTATATTGTTGCGTCGCACTCTAAAGTGGAGTAATCATATTTATACTGATGATTGCGAGGTTATACTGGTTGATGTCCGTTGCATCAGCACAAATGATCTCATATTGAAGCTGTCTGTCCACATATCGGTTGTGATGCAAATTCCAAAATACTGGAAAATACTCCAGCACTTTGTTGATAGCCTGACCGAGATTAGCTTTTTCTTTTTTTGCCTGCTCATTTGCTCTGTTGCAGATGGTTTGTCTATGAGGAGTGCCCATCCACTGTCCCATAACGTGCACCAATATTTATTAGCCCTTGTGCCACACTAGTAACCCCCTTACCGGACATAACATCAAATAGGCAAAGGTCAGAGCAGCAGAACTCCACAAACTCATCCACGAGTTTAGATTTCACTGCAGGTGGCACCTTATTATTTGTGAACGCTGACACCAAGGTCTGATTTGATGTAGCTTGTGGAGTGGGCTTGCTAGGCTGCGGGGCAGCGGGCCCACTACACGAATGCCGATTCAGGTTTGATGTACCGGCCTTATGGCCATCGTATTTGTATAATGCCTCTCCACTCAAACAGATAACGTAATCTGTAATTGTGTCATCGGACAGGACAACCTGCCAGAATCCCTCCCACACCTTTCTTTTTAGGGTCAACTCGCTCATCACTACCGGACAGCTTTGCCTTTTATGTAATTACTATAAAAGCCATTAAACATGAAAGTACAGATGTTTATGTAGAAATTCAAGTTCAGATGGTTTTACATTTTCATTTTGACACGTGCAAAACACAAGTTATAACATGTAAATAACACAGCTTTGGAATTCTTTTTTAAGCAGTATTTAGTTCATTTTGGGAGCCATGCTAATGGTTACCTTGAGCTTACTGCTACGCTAGGCTACTTTTACGGCTACCACATAACTAACTCAATACTGGACTTACAGACATAAAATGTATATCAATCATCTCGTCTGACTAGGGGTAAGTTGGGGCATAGTTTATTTCCTAAAATGTCGAACTATCCCTTTAACTAGACTGAAAAGACCTTTCTGAACTACTGCGAGGGCCCCCCCCATATTTGCCTGACATAAATAAAGTCATATGGGGTGAATCCTGAACCAATAGGCTGGTTTATACCAAAATAGGTTATAGATCATGATTTAGTGGCAGAAACCAAGCAATTATATGTCAAATAGACATTTGGCACCCCCATATAGATGAGATGGAATGACCCTTGTTTCCTTACCACATTTTGTGACTATTCGACTGAGAGATTGGCAGTCGAATCCGGCTCCTTTGTCGACTTACCCGGGTCACCTCTTCTTGGAACACCCTGTGGAGTACCTTAAATCTGCAGGAGCTGCTGGTCTCTTTAGGTGAATTTTTAAAGCCATTCATTGTAGGGGGCCTCCTATCTTGTGTAATTTAGACTAGGAAACACTGGACCATCTTTTACAAAAGGAAATAAGATAATGCTGCCCAACAATTCCTTGTGGCAGCAACATTTAAAGCGTTCGACTGTTCACAAAAACAAACAATAATCATGACCGACAATGACAAGCGTCTTTTCATGGAAGTTACCATCGCTTATTAAACATTTTCCATCTTGTCCCGTAACTTCCTAATATGCTTATGTTTTGCTCATTCAACATGTTAAACCCATAGGCAAACTCTAAATGTTTGAAGCCTATTCATGTTTTAAATTCAACATTGTTTGAAACTGTTGTTGGCCTTACATGTAATACATTATTGTATGTATTTAGCAGTTATTTCATACAATCATAGTAATTGCGAATGATGTTGATTAACATTCTCAATGTGACATCCATTTCGTTTCCCATTTGTGACTGGTGTGCTATATTCCTTTTAATTTTAAATCCAACCTTAATGAAGTAATATTTTTCACCGGCTTGTCCACGTTTATGTACCCTATGAAACAACGCAGTAAGAACGCACAGGGCGAAGTATCTAAGATGCGCTGTTAGCAGTCCGTCTTCGGGACATTAGCTGTGTTCCAATTCAGGGGCCGCGTCCTTCGAAGGCAGGCCTTTGTAGACCGCGAAGGCCGAACCGAGCGTCGTGAAATTACATTAAATGAGACGGTCTGGTCTACTGAGGATTTCCTATTAGCATCACCAGCTGTTCCCACCGTCACAACACTTGTATCCAATCATCACAGATGCACAATGAATCTTGGAATAGGTTGGGCCGCGAAGGACCCAGCAGTTGCATCATCCAGAGTTTGGGTGAGGCCGCATTAAGCAGGCCGCATTTGAAGGAAACTTCGAAATGGTACAGCTGCGGCGAACCACTGTGACGTATTCGGTCTTCAAATGCAACATGAGGCCCCTGAATTGAGAGACAGCTATCGTGGTTTCATCACGGTAGACCCATGTCAATGACATCCACCGTCGCATTATTACATAGTGTAATAGTGTAAGAGCAGTCGGATTTTCATAGCACCGCGGTTGTCCCTTCCTAAGTCCTCATGAATTGACCTTCATATCTTTCCTTGACCTCATGACGTTTTCCATCTGATTGTATTAATTGTACGAACCACATTTCTGTAGTTTGACGATGGAAGTTAAGTCATACTGTAATGGTTCTGTGCACAGACAGAGACACTGTTTTATGCTCTTGGAAATGACCCTTTGATCGCACACGCACGCATGTCTGCAGTCTCCAAACTACTGCAAACAAACCGAAACCCTTCAATTGCAGTCCTCTAAACAATCACGAGATTGAACCCACCTGCTGCAACCCGATGATCTGTTAGAGGAATGCCTCATCACCACCATGGTCCTGCAACGCCCTCTACTGGACAGATGCCATGACAACCCTCACGCATACATTTATCAGAGTATTTTAAATAATTAAGATCAATATTCTAGAATAGTAAATAAAGTAAGCATATGAATCAATACTGTTCACGTTCCAAAGAATATTAACTGAAAGCTGTGGTTGTTTAGGTATTTAGATAATTAAATAAATTGAATACCAACAAGTATATACATTCATTAAAAAAGGTACCATCTATTGTTGGAAGAACATATTTCCCATTGGTTAACTGGTTAATTTACCACAATGATATATTGCACAAAATGGTTGGGTCTACACTCAAATCAGGGTTATCAGAGCCTTCAGGACTAATTCTATTGCCTTGTACCTTGTCAAATTTTTTAATAAAATATGTGCAATATGTGATTTAATTGAAATATTTATTTTAATTCATTTTCAAACAAAGAAAATAATGATGCTTCATTATACTTCATTATATATCACTAGACTACACTAGGCTATGCTTTCAACGGTTCAACAATACAATGTAGGCCTATTTATGTTTATGAAGAATTTCTCCAAAAAGACACAGGCTTTTAAAAAATAAAGTAAAAACTGAGACCTTGCATTATTTGGCCCGTTGGTTCTGTATGTTGTTTGATTAATAACGCCACACCATGGTAGGTGTTGGTAAAGCATCACAGTCAACCAAGGATTACCAGCAAGAACAAAATCCAAATACACAACCATACCCTATACATGTGAACACATACAAAATGTACGTGTTAACATGCAAAATATGTGTCCACACGTAAAACACGTGTTAACACGTCCCATGTAAACAAGTTTTGATGGCTTTGGCCTCCTGAAACAAATTATGACTTGATGCGATCATGCTGGGTGTGCATGATACTGGTTTTGTAAGAGTACATTTGGTCTTCATAAAAATAAAGTCGTTTATTTTGTGCTTTAATCATGCGTTTTTAAGTTTATTGTTGTACGGTTACCAAATATCATGATTTTTTTTGTACTCAGATTCAATGGTAACTTATTTAGCTCATACCATCTTCTACTAATTTCTTCTTTCTTTAATTCCTTACAAATTTAGCCAGACAGATAGATCAGTAACTGTGTTTTGATGGAGGTAGATGGGAAGACTATTATGAATGCCCTGATGTAACTACCAAACCATCTCTCAAGGGAGCCTTTTTTTTTAACTATTGTATTTGTGTGTTTATTTATTATATAGGGTAGACTGGGGGCAATTGCAACAGTTTATGCTTTTTACCCTGTAACTTCAAAACCGCTTCAGCTGCACAAGTACGCTTTGCATGTGTGTAACTTACATCTGTCTACTAACTGTTGACAGCATTTAGAAGTTTCTAGGAACAACATGTGTGGAGCAATTTTTATTTAAAGACAAGGAGTCCGGTGTTACATTTGTCCCCTTGCCAGGGGGCAATTGTAACAGTGTATGGGGTAAAATGTAACAACTTCTTAAAGACCTACTACCTAGGCCCCTACGTACTTCTTCTGCTGCTATCTCCATCAAGGACTGGGGCACTCCCCTGTCTGTTTTTCTGGCCCTGAACCTAGGCATTCTGTAATCAAACAACTCGTTCTCAGATATTTTCTCAGTAAACATAACTTAAAACAGCTATTTTCTATCTGCATACATAAGGGATATATTTTAAGGATATAGACACAACAGTAAGGCTAAGCCATTGTAGAAATGTTAAAACAATGGTGAATAATTACTTAAATGCAACGATTAAGTAATGGGATGGGGTTAGTTGTAATAGTGTTGGGGCAATTGTATCATGGTGTTACAACTGTCCCCAACCCCACCAGCCATGATTTAAGCGCCTCTTCATAGCAACAACAACACTCACACATGACAAACATCCATATTTAGCCAACAGAACAGTGATCCAATTGAGATAAGTTCAAATACATAAACACTAATTGGGAAGATGGCAGAAGAAAAATTTGATTGTGAAAAGTTACTTTCATACCTCAAAAACAGATTTGTTTAAATAATTCCTGATGCGAGCAACTTTGGCACTTGTCCTTGTGCATGCAGAGGGGCAGTGTCATGGTGCATGAGCAGACTGCATGTCGAGAGTGTATCTCTTTCCTGATTGGTGTAATCTGCAGTTTCACAATTGCCCCCTGCTACAATTGCCCCCAGTCTACCCTACAGTAGATACATAGTATTAGTGTTTGCTTTTGCAAAAGTTTTGCATTTTGCCAATTCAACAAGAAGCAGTGCAATGCAGAAATGGGACAAGTGTCTTCGGTTTCGTGTCCCGGGACCTTTTAAAGGCCTCGTTACAGAATTCTGGAAAATTAGGTCCCAGGGTTGGGAAAACAAAATTGGATATTTTAGACTTGAACTTAAGTTAGGTCAAAGTTTTAGATATCCAGTATCTGATGTCTAAGGCATTGTTTATAGATAAATAACTGAAAAAACTGTGTATTTGTACGTAACTACATGACAATAATTCAGTTGCAATATTTAATTGCAAAGGTCTTAAAGCAAATCAGTTGTGTTTTCCGCCTAGTGGTTGATTATACAGAAGAGATTTAAAACTTTACTCTATACATTAGGCCTACTTGCCATATAGAAAGTAAAACGGCATTACTCACCACAATGTCGTCTTTATTAGATATCATTGGGCTAAACATCAGTTGAGACCAGAAGTATTCTCCCAACTGTTTTTAATATGTTAAACTGGGAGGGCACAGGTTAGTGAGAGGTTCCAATTCACGTATCAGTCCACAAAAACACTTGTTAATATATAACAGGCACGTCAGAGGTAGACTTCTATACTTGACAAACTAGCTCAATTAAATCTGCAGAACATGTGGTTGTCAGTCCAGGCTTTATTGTATTTATTGGATCATTGCTATATATTTGTATCTTACCCATCATTTAGTCATATCCCCTTGTATACCCAGGAAGGGGTCATTGTTACGATATTGTTATGTTCCTAAATGCACAAAACATACTATGTAAATTGCCCAACATTACCGACCAGGTCGTTAAGCTATATTGAGGTGCAATAGGTGAGGAATGTAAGTAGCAAGTAGCCCTGAAACCAATATAGTTTCTTGACACTGGTAAGGAAAGTACCTGTTAAAACATGATTATTTGCTTTCTTTGATGATCTTTCAGCTCATTCGCTCAGGCAATTTATCCAATTATATTTTTGGGTTTAACATCAACCAATCCAGTCACTGTATTTCTGGCACAGACACCTTATCCTACGAACTCTTTGGAATAATGTGTGCAATTGAAAATAGTAAAAAATATGAGAAAGCAGATCAGGTATAGCATGGTTTATTTTTATTTAAAGGCATACCTGATTTCACTGTTACTGAATGACTACATACAGTATAGACAAAACACAAAAGCTCAGAAAAATAAGCCCATTTCCAAATGAACCACACTGCCTTCCTATTACCCTCATTCTCATGCCAGTTGAAGTGATTTTCTACTTGTCCGAATACTGCGGGATCTGGGAACTGTATTTTTTCTATGATTTTGCCCGACCTTAAATGTCCGACAGGACTGAGTTTTGGAATGTCATGACTTTGCTAAATTGGAGTTCTTTATCTGGCTTTGAGCAAAATTATGTTTAATTTTCCCAACAAACCAAGCACAAATTAAGAATCCTTTAAAAATACCCAAATATCCTGCTTATTGTAGAAAGCAGATACAGAACATTAAGTCTAACAAAAGATTCACAGCACAATCCACCCAGAGTCAAAGGTCTTCTCTTTTCATAATTGTGAGTAACCAAATATGTCCTGACATTTGATCCAATGTATATTAATTTTATTTCCAAAATATTTGTAATGAAACAAGGAAAGCACAATCACACAGAAAAATACACATAATTTGATGTTGGCTTTAATAAAATGTTTTCTACAGGAAAATTAAAACACATTTTGCCATAGTACAAGATATTCAGTGTTCCTTTACCATTTTGATAATAAAAAAAGCTGTTTGCAGTCTAAACCATAAGGAAACCACTATATAAACAGTTACATTTCTAATTAACTCCAGTCTGAATATATCTTCAAACCTGGTCTTGAAGAGCCTCTTGGCCTGCCCATTGTTGATCAGTGCTTAATGTGTTTTCCCCAAGTCAGTGATTTTTTTGGTTACTGGTTACTCAAAAGGTATCATGACCAGCCAAAAAGAGATTCACACTGCCAACCCAGGTGACAGGACTTCACAACCACACACGTTTTAAATTCAAAGATTAGGTAAAAGCCAAGATACAAATGACGTGAAAACCAAGCAACACTCTGGGACCAATGATGCTAACAATAACTGAGATGCTTCTTGGAGGTTCAAAGCGATGTATTTTCTGATAAATATTGTGATTATAATAGTGGTTGCAAAAATGTTTTCTACATAACATTTGCTCACCTGCATAGAGCTTGCTTGAGTTTTGCCAGCTCCATAACCCTAACATAGCAGTCCAGTCTATTTCAACCAAATATCTCACTAAGCATGTGCCCTATATCGCAAAAGTGACAGCTTTGTTGGACCCGTTTTGCTAGCTCATTTGATGACATTGCCTACCATGATATTAGTAATGAAACAACACTGACCAGGCACAGAGAGCCCATTAAGCTTGGTAAAACCATTAAAAAAGGCAGGACATGACAAAAAGAAGAGTTATGCCAGCTTATTAGCAAGTCATTTTTTTTTCTTCAAAGAACAATGCGTAAGAGTGGGAGGCGGGGATGGGTGGGGGTGGGGGGTTGATGGAGGCATACAAATATAAAGACCTCCCCCACAAGTAAACTATTGGACATATTCACCCAACATTTCCTGAAACTAAAATTGCTACAAATCACAAAATACAGTATTTTCTAATAATTGCAATCTCTGTTGAAGGTAACAACACTACCTCCAAGTAGAACTCTCTAATCCCCGATCCACTGCTTTTGATTGAGGGTTCTAAAGTTGCGACGCAGTCCCATGCGCTACTGACCTGGAGACACGCCTCCTAAGCGTGTTAAGAAAACTGTCTGCAATCCAATCAGCAAATCCACTTAAGACATACCACTCTGCTTCTGCATTTTCCAAACTTTTCCCCTTCACTTTATACCATCTTTATCAAATATAGCTGTTGACAACTTCTTCATTTAATTACTCACTCAGCTAGACAGTCGCCCTCCTCAGGTATAAATAAACTGAATAAAGAAATTGGAACCACCAGTCTGGTTTTTTTTCCCTCCTGCTGCTGCTGCTGTTGCTGCACCTTAACCTTTATATAGGCCTACTTTGCATTCCCCCAAAACGGCAATCCACACCACCGTCGCTCTCCATCATGGTAGGTAAAACAAAAACTGGTTAGATGCACACTGAAAAAGAGCTCTGGTGAAAGATGACCAGAGGATCCCAGCAAGGATGACGCTTTTCAAAACTCTGCCAACATAGAGTTCAGGAGGCGTGCTGGCTGTCGGAAGGGGGTTTGTCCAGTTTCCTCAAGATATAGAATCCTGCAAGTAGTACCCAGCAGAAGCTTTTATACTCCTCAGCGCGGTTGTGGGAGGTGCTTGCACACCCTTCCTTGCTGTGTAGTAGCACAGAGACAGAGGAGAGGAGGGCTGCATCGTTCCTCGTCAGCCGAGGGGGTGGAGTGGGTTTTGAGCCTTGTTGGGTCATTCGCCGCACCCAGCCTCCACTGTGCCCGGGTCAATTCCGATTTTGGAGCTCGTTTTTTCAACTTCTTCTCCTTCTTGGTATGAATGCTTGACACAAGTGATTCAGCCTGGTCCACCCTTCAGTGTGGCGGGTTCATGGGGCCGTGCCCCCTCTGCTGCTTCTGCTTTTGCTGCATGAGGAGCTGCTCCAGAGCCGATGGCCCTGGCGGCATCATGGAGCTGGACCAGATAGACTGGACGGACAAAGGAGAGACGTTCAGTATTCACAACACACCTGGATGCCACCGCAACTTTATGAATTTGCATTGGATGCAACAACGTTATACATTCGCATTGGTACCTTTAGACTGTCAAGCAATACGGTAGAGGAGTCATCCATGGGCGTCTCTTGAGCTGCCCAGGAGCTGCTGGGGGCACACCCCTGGTGCCAGCTGCTGTCGGAGGCGGCAGAGGATGCTGCAGCGGGCAGGTAGTCCAGACCAAATCCACCGGCGCATCCTAAACAAATGGTGTTAAGCATTACCACCACTATCAACTGCAGCACCATCCGTTTCAGAATATCAATATTCACTGAACAAATATGCCTTAACAGACACGAATAGACTTTGCAGTGGTGCTTCACTGCGGGACAAAAGAAAAAGGACAGACAAAACAGAACTTTGTGAATCCAGAGGGAACTAGCAGACGATAACACGATTATGGGTAAGGTCGCAGACTAACCAGTCTTCTCTGCCTTCCAGCGGTCGATCATCCTCCGGTCTCTGTTGTCAGGCGTGCCTATAGGACCGAAGTTGGAGAAGGGCATGGAGCCATGGTTGTGGGTGGGTGGAGATGAGGGTAGACTGCTGGGGTTGGAAGAGTGGGGGGACTGGCTGGCTGGTGTTGAGTGGTCTGTGGTGGAATTATATTATATTAATAGTGTGTGTGGCAATAACTACTCATAATACAGTCTCCAATCCAATTTTTCAAAAAGATCTTTCAATTCAATCACACTCGAGTAAGGAATAAAATTGTGAATTGCTCAGGCATGTTTTGTCTAAGGGCATAATACGTTTCATTTTAACGCTGTGGGGTATTATTAAACCACTTTTAAAAGTCTCTCACATAAGGGCAATAATATGTTTGCTGTATTTGTATACAACATTATAGCTTTGCCTCTGAACATAAATTCCTTTCATACATTGTCCTAAATGTTGTTAAAATGATACTTTAACATTTTGGGGAAATAAGATTCATGTCAATTTTATGTCTGTACGTCCAGTGTTGAGTTAGTTACGTGGTCGTCATAAAAGTAGCCTAGTGTTATAGTAAGCTTGAGGTAACTGTTAGCTCAAGAGTTTGGGGTCACTTAGTAAGTTTCTTATTTTCAAAAGAAAATCCGTGAAATAACAAAATTTAAACTTATGGAATATCTACATAGACCTACAGAGGCCCATTTTCAGAAACCATCACTCCAGTGTTCCAATGGCACATTTTGTTAGCTAATCCAAGTTTCTCATGTTAAAAAGGGTAATTGATCATTAGAAAACCCTTGTGCAATTATGTTAGCACAGCTTAAAACTGTTGTGTTGATTGAAGAGGCAACAAAATTTGCCATCCTTGGGCTAGTTGAGTATCTAGAGCATCAGCATTTGTGGGTTAGATTAATCTCAAAATGGCCAGGAAAATGGTCATTTTTCTGAAACTCGTCAGTCTATTCTTGTTCTGAGAAATGAAGGCTATTCCATGCGAGAAATTGACACTAAAGATCTCATTCAACGTTGTGTACAACTCCCTTCACAAAGCAGCCCAAACTGGCTTTAACCAGAATAGAAAGAGAAGTGGGAGGCCCCGGTGCACAAGTGAGCTTGAGGACAAGTAACTCAAGTCTCTAGTTTGAGAAACAGACTTCACAGGTCCTCAACTGGTAGCTTCATTAAATGGTGCCCACAAAACACCAGTCTCATCATCAACACTGAAGAGGTGACTCCTGGATGCTGGCCTTCTAGGTATAGTAGGAAAGAAAAAGCCATATCTGAGGCCAATAAAAGGAAAAGGCTAAGATGGGGGAAAAGAACAGACATTGGACAGAGGAATATTGGAAATAAATGTTATGGACAGACAAATCTAAGTTTGATGTGTTTGGATCACACAGAATAACATTTGTGAGAGACAGAGCAAATAAAAAGATGCTAGAGTGCCTCACGCCATCTGTCAAGCATGGTGGAGGAAATGTGACGGTCTGGGGGTGCTTTGGTGCTGGTAAATTGGGATATTTATTATTATTTATTATGGGGTAAAAGGGACCTTGAATAAGGGAGGCTATCACTCCATTTTGCAACGCCATGCCATACCCTGTGGACGGCCCTTGATTGGAGCCAATTTGGTCTTACAACAGGACAACGTCCCAAAGCACAGCTCCAAGCTATGGAATAACTATTTAGGAGGGAAGCAGTTAACTGGTATTCTGTCTATTATGGAGTGGCCAGCGCAGTCCCCAGATCTCAACCCTATTGAGCTGTTGTGGGAGCAGCTTGACCGTGTGGTACGGAAGAAGTGTCTATCAAGCCAATCCAACTTGTTAGAGGTGCTTCAGGAAGAATGGGGTGAATTATCTCAACAAATTGACAGCAATAATACCAAGGGTCAAGCCAAGGTTGTAATTGCTGCAAATGGAGGATTTTTTGACTAAAGCAAATTTTGAAGGACAAAATTATTATTTTAAGTGAAAATCATAATTTCTAACCTTGTTTCTAACCCATTATTTCTTAACTATATTTTCTATTAATTTTGATAAATAAAAGTGAGTTTTCATGGAAAACATGACATTTTCTGTGTGACCTCAAACTTTTGAGCGGTAGTGTGTGTGTGTGTGTATATATATATATATATATATATATATATATATATATATATATATATATATATATATATATATATATATATATATATATATATATATATATATATATATATATATATATATATATATATATATTCTGTATTTTGCATGTGTTGATGAAAATGAAAATCTAAAAGCCAAACACACACACAGACACATTTTGTCTATATGTCAATATGTCTATGGTCACCGCTCTACTCCAGATGTTAGGTCCCTCAACCTACCAGACACAAGGTGAAACAAAGGTTCCACATTGCAATAGCTCCAACCGTCTATCTGTTTCAATAAAAACAACGTCTTGCTTTTACATTTTCATTTCTACACGTGTGAAATACAGAAGATATAACATGCAAATAACACAGCTTTGGAATTTCGTTAAAGGAATATTTAGTTACTTTTGGGAGCCATTCTAACGGTTACCTCAAGCTTACGATATCGCAAGGGCACTTTGACGACGACCACGTAACTAACTCAATACTGGACGTACGGACATACAATTGATATCAATCATCTCGTCTGACTAGGAGTAAGTTGGGGCATATCTTATTTCCCAAATTATTGAACTATCACTTTAAGAATGCTTAAAACGTTCCTAAGCAGCAATCATCTAAAACTGACAATAACAAAATACATGTTTTGAATAAGCAAACAATGTATTGTGCTCAGCTGCTTAATTTCAGGTGCTGTTTTTACTGATGATCAACCAACAACTGGGATGCAAACAGGTAAGAGTTAAAAAAGCTGAGAACAGTGTGTGGATAGAGAAAACCTGGCACAACTTGGGGGTCCGGGGGCTTGCTAATCTGTGTTCATTTCAGGGGTACAGTGTCCGTTGAGTGATTGATTGAATCGTCACAAAGGATGGTATTTCAACAACAGGAGTGAGAAGAACAGATGAAAGAAAAGGTTTGTACCAGAGCTGGCAGGCAAGGATGGGGACCACGGAGTTCCTTCGAAGAGGGAGTACAGTGAGGGCTCCTGGTGCACAATGTGGACATCTGGCTTGGGATTGGGAGCCATGTTCTTTCCATAGGCCTGGCTGAAAATGCTGTTGTTCTGGAAAGAGCCATCCTAAAAACAAGAAAAAAGGCTTTCAGTCACATCAGTTACCAAGCCTTGCCATTTAAAGTGGCACTTAGCTGACGGGCCCAAACATAGGATGGGTAAGAAAGTATAAAAAAAAAATAAAAAAAAATAGGTATTTGCAAGCCACAGACCAAAACATGCACATGGATGGGTGTGTGAAGCACACTGACCTGGATGGGGAATCCAGATAAAGGTAGGAGGGAAGATGATTGGCTGTTGACCTCAAGCCCGCTCTCCATTCTTGACGGGTTTGGCAACTGCAGTAGTGAAAAAGTAAGATAGATAATAGCCCTTGATGTCAAACATTTGCCATAAACATAGATACATGATTGGTACTAGAATGGTAGGTATGGGTGGGCTGTGAAATAATTTTGTCTCAACATTATTCAGCACCATGGACTTGAAACAAAGCCTATACACACACACACACACACACACACACACACACACACACACACAATACACTTCATTATAAAAAGGAAAAATCTTCTAGACACTGAATGCATGAGAACCCAACATGACCAAACAACTGAAAAGAAATAGATCATTAATTGTTTTCACATCCACAGATTGTTAAAGAATACAATAATACTAATGTTAACTGGCCTAAGCTTTTTTCAAATCCCTTAAGCACAAAAGTTACTGGGCCACTTTTATTTTCTGCTACAGGTCTTGCTTCAAATAGTCAGTGCTGCCATGACATGATATCGCATGCTATCAAAGCCACAATCCGTTTGAATTCCAGTTTATTCACTTTATAGCCTACGAATCAACTGAATCTTGCCAAGATGAGGTTGTATCCAGAAATTTCATTTTGTATGTTTGAAAATAGAAAATCTTAAATTTAGAAAAAGTTAAACGTAAGAGCATCAGTAGCTCAAGCTTTAGTTATGACTGTAAGCTTCTTAGCCCTTTTCAGAATTGACTTTCATGGTTAAATGCATACCAAAAACCATGTTCCAGATTGTGGCTTGAAGCCAGGAGGGTGAAAGGGTAAGACTACATACAAATATGTTTCGTCCAGAGCTAATTGGGGCGGCCAAAGCCTGGTAGAAATCATTAGGCTTAGTAAAGACCAGCTCCTCTTCCTCCTCAAAATCTGCTAGAGTTTTTAACAGGTCGGGAGGGAGAAGAGGCGAGCTCTTGTTGTCCTAGTGAGACAAAGCAAAAGGGAGGGGAGGGACAGAAGGAGAAACAGAAAGTGAACCAGTAAAGTAGAAGTTGAAAGAGTGATATATATATATATAGAGAGAGAGAGAGTGAAACTATATCTTAGTTTATCAAGCATTCAGTGGCAAAATCAAAAATATTGCTACGGTATGCAAGACAGGTGAAAATATTGCACCCAAAATGGACAAATCAATGAAGACGTTACATAAAAGGCCACCAAGGTATGGTAACAGGCTGCTCAGCTATGGATCACATAGTCAATGTTTCCATGTTAGTTTTGTAATGGATGGTGAAAACATGGGTTTGGAGCAAATGGGGGGGTTAGGTTTCTGCATGCAGCTCTTGAAAGAGATTCTCAAGCTTTTTAAATAAAACTAACAGAAATGTTTACCATTTCTATCATTTAAAATGTACACAGCTTTACCTATGAGCAGGGTGGTGCTAGGTTCTGCAAATGAGTGATTCATTAGTTAAAAATAGCTAATTAAGAGAATACTCATTTTAACAACTTCAATGTTACTAACACTACAATCACATTTGAGTTCCTTGTATTACAACATTCAGCCTCAGCATCTCATGTCTGTTGCATTTACATTTCCAGCAACAACTTTATAGTAAATTTAGCATGTTGCTTGGGCAGATGCTGAAAAGCTCAATCAAATGGGTTTTTTGGTTTCCACGGCAAAGATTGCATTTTGCTTCAAAATCTTTGTCTTTTACCTCCACTTAAGGACAGAAATGGGAATACTTCAACAGGAAACTTGTAGCATTACGCATCTTCTCACAAAAACACAGTTGCGCACCAACGGAGAATTATGAAGGACAACTCTTTTCAATAGCTTTAATAGGCTTCTTAGCTTTTTGATCTCCAGTTAACTGCTTCCACCTGCGTATTTTGCAGATTCTTTAACAGTCCAACTCTCCTTTCCGTAATCATAATGAATATAACAACCCCTATTTTCTTTAACTTCTTTGCAACTGTGCCTCTGAGCAGTTACAGTGGGGCTAAAAAGTATTTAGTCAGCCACTGATTGTGCAAGTTCTCCTACTTAGAAAGATGAGAGAGGTCTGTCATTTTCATCATAGGTACACTTCAACTATGAGAGACAAAAATGAGAAAAAAAATCCAGGAAATCACATTGTAGGATTTTTAAAGAATTTATTTGTAAATGATGGTGGAAAATAAGTATTTGGTCAATAACAAAAGTTCAACTCAATACTTTGTAACATAACCTTTGTTGGCAATGACAGAGGTAAAACGTTTCCTGTAAGTCTTCACCAGGTTTGCACACACTGTAGCTGGTATTTTGGCCCATTCCTCCATGCAGATCTCCTCTAGAGCAGTCATGTTTTGGGGCTGTCGCTGGGCAACACGGACTTTCAACTCCCTCCACAAATTTTCAATGGGGTTGAGGTCTGGAGACTGGCTAGGCCACTCCAGGACCTTGAAATGCTTTTTACGGAGCCACTCCTTCATTGCCCGAGCGGTGTGTCATTGCCATGCTGGAAGACCCAGCCACGTTCCATCTTCAATGCTCTCACTGATGGACGGAGGTTTTGGCTTAAAATCTCACGATACATGGCCCCATTCATTCTTCCCTTAACACGGATCAGTCGTCCTGTCCCCTTTGCAGTAAAACAGCCCCAAAGCATGATGTTTCCACCCCCATGCTTCACAGTAGGTATGGTGTTCTTGGGATGCAACTCAGCATTCTTCTTCCTCCAAACACAACGAGTTGAGTTTTTACCAAAAAGTTCTATTTTGGTCTCATCTGACCACATGATATTCTCCCAATCCTCTTCTGGATCATCCATATGCTCTCTGGCAAACTTCAGACGGGCCTGGACATGTACTGGCTTAAGCAGGGGGACACGCCTGGCACTGCAGGATTTGAGTCCCTCTCGGCGTAGTGTGTTACTGATGGTAGCCTTTGTTACTTTGGTCCCAGCTCTCTGCAGGTCATTCATCAGGTCCCTCCGTGTAGTTCTGGGCTTTTTGCTCACCGTTCTCATGATCATTTTGACACCACGGGATGAGATCTTGCGTGGGGCCCCAGATCGAGGGAGATTATCAATGGTCTTGTATGTCTTCCATTTTCTTACAATTGCTCCCACAATTGATCTATTCACACCAACCTGCTTGCCTATTGCAGATTCACTCTTCCCAGCCTGGTGCAGGTCTACAATTTTCTTCCTGGTGTCCTTTGACAGCTCTTTGGTCTTGGCCATGGTTGAGTTTGGAGTCTGACTGTTTGAGGCTGTGGACAGGTGTCTTTTATACAGATGACGAGGTCAAACAGGTTCCATTAATACAGGTAACGAGTGGAGGACAGAAGAGATTCTTAAAGAAGAAGTTACAGGTCTGTGAGAGCCAGAAATCTTGCTTGTTTGTGGGTGACCAAATACTTATTTTCCACCATAATTTACAAATAAATTCCCAAAAAATCTTACAATGTGATTTCCTGGATTTTTTTTCTCATTCATAGTTGAAGTGTACCTATGATGAAAATGACAGACCTCTCTCATCTTTCTAAGTAGGAGAACTTGCACAATCAGTGGCTGACTAAATACTATTTGGCCCCACTGTATGTCACTTTTAAGTTTGTGTTAATCCTAGTCCTAAACATTATTTTCATTGATGGTCACTTCACCTGATGATTTTGGACTATGATCTAATCCTAGCCCTTTTCAAATGACAAGGAACGGGCTGAACCAGTTCTATTCAGGATCTTTGGAACCATGGTGCTATCTTGCGAAACAGCCTGCTTTCCATCCAGTCTTTCTAACCTGTAGAACCAAAATGCCCTGTTGCGAACCGATTTATTTCTGGTCGAAACGATTACAAACTCGGTTTACAAACCGGAATGGAACCCGTCCCTTGTCGGCCAAAAAGGGCTTTATTTGGATGTTTTTTTGGGCTGATAAGGCACTACCACCTTACCCTCTTGTCTCTCACTGCTTGCATGCACCTATTCAAACCCTGAGTAGTTGATTTCCTGCGGACTTTAGTTTGTCCAGCCACTGGCACCCTTTCCTACTTTGGTGTATTCTTAGACCTCCTAAAGTTGTTACCTTTCCCCAGCCACAAGGGCAGATCTAGTGTCTTTCACCTTTATTTACAGAGGTTTCTCTTAAGTGCTTCTTGTGCTCAGTCATTACACTGCTCAGGGTTACAATGGTTTTATCAATGTGTGAGTCACCTTTGACCTAGGGCTGGGCAATTTTTTGATTCATTTGAATTTTGAGTTAGCATGATGTGTAAGACGTCTAAGCGAAAAAACAGCGATTTAAACGAGGTGCGCCGCACAATTGATCTCGAAACGGTTGATTTATAAAAACTAGTCGATTCTAGAAATGCCAACGGAACTCATTGCTTGAGTGAGGAGAATACTTGTTTTCTGTACACAGAAGAGGGGAGTAGCCAACCGTGTAACAAATAAGCTACATTTTGTGATCAGTGTTGCTGTGCTTTTAGCGCTGCACGCTATCAAACACTGATGTGTTCCCTGTGCCCTCTCCAAGTTACAAGCTACCATTGGCATTGGGTCTAGCTAGCTAGCGTGCAACGCAAGACTCATTCATGAAGCATAATATAAGGTAGGCTACCAACATTGCACCACGTCGGCGGTATAAAGTCAAACGGATATGTTCGTTCTGTTTGGTTTCGAGATTTTAATTGAAATCGTCCATAACTAAAATCGTGATTTATTTTTGGGGACCAAATCGCCCAGCCCCCACTCTCCTAGACCATAGGGGTACTTTTACTTTACAATGGCTAAGAGGCCCTTTCATTACATAAAGCACAAAAAAGACAGATTGTTAAAATTAAGGACGCTCCAACCATCAATCATCTCAGCAATTCGAACAAGAGATTTGGCCCGTTTCCAAAACAAAGCTCTTAATATTGAGTAAAGAAATGATAAAAGGAAAGTGAAAGACTGGTGGAAAGAAGTAAAGACAAGGAGACAGCAAATCACTACAAGAACAAAAACACCCTCCTTGACATAAAGTTCACAGTA